>JABUQX010060286.1:0-2500 GCA_015478945.1 Trachelipus rathkii | reverse complement strand
ACCTAACAAAATTAAAGCATCAGCGTCCTTATTGGAAGTATATTTGAAGAGAATCGAAAAAAATGATGATTTTTTTTAATTCAGTGTAAGAAAATGGTCCACAAATGTCATGATGAACAGATTTGAATTACCATGTTAATATTATAAACAATTATCTAAAAATACACAGAAATGTAGGAAATAATACACAGCTAGCAAGTATAATATATAATACTGTATAGAAAAGTTTTCTTCACATTATGCATTATTTTCCATGTTTCTTAATACCGTGCATGTTCACCCAACTACGAATTACGGCTTGACAACGTCTTTCCATGTTCTAATTACAGTAGGTGTCGTATGAAATCTTATGGAAGATTTTTCCATGCAACCACAAAGCTTGGTTGTGTTAATTCAGGGTAAATGGTGGTTGATGCTTTTTACTTACTCTTCGTCCCATAATGTCCCGGACATGTTTTATGGGATTATAAGAATTAGAAAACTCTAATGTGTACTATCAGCGTTATATGAAAGACCAAACGTCATTGGTTGCTTTATAACCAATAAGAGATTATTATTAAACTGTTATTATTAGAATAATATTATTAAATAAATATTTATTATGTATTATTATCATTATTAATAGTATTATTATATATTATTATGTATTATTAATATTATTTATCATTATTATTATGTATTATTATTATTATTATTATTATTATATTATATTATTATATTATTATTATTATTATTATTATTATATTATTATTATTATTGTCACAGGCTGGGGTGCCACCAGTGGACCGGGGATTATTATTTATTGTTATATTATTATTGATATTATATTTATATATATTATATTAATATTATTATTATTATTATATTAATTATTATTATTATTATTATTATTATTATTATTATTATTATTTATTATTATTATTATATTATTATTATTATTATGAATAATATTATTAATACCATAATATTTATTAATATTTTTGTTATTATATTCTATTATTATTATTATTATTATTATTATTATTATTATTATTATTATTATTATTATTATTATTATTATTATTATTATTATTATTATTATTATTATAAATATTATTATTAGTCTTATTTGATCATTGCATGTCAAGACAATAATTATATATATATATATGTATATTATATATAATAATATATATATATATATAATATTATATATATAATCATATATATATATATACTATATATATAATATTGTGTGGATCCATGTGGCACCTATATTTAAATTTGCCACCCGACAAATGCGAAAAAATCACTTGAGCAATTCGGCCTCCAACAGATAGGAAAAAATTTTCTGCCGTTAACTTGCTGAGAAAATATAACTTTATTTCTCATTATATCTTCTTTTGTTCAGTCAAATGTAATGGAAAAATGGGAGTAGCTAAATTCTGGCAAATGTTGGAGACAGAGGAATTGAGAGAGAAAGAGAGGGATTGGGAGAGAGAGAATAGAGAAAGTAAGAGAGAAGGGGGAGACAAAAGGGAGAGAAGGAGGAGGGAAAGACAATGAGAGTTGGAAAGATAATATAATCCTCTGAACTAATATACAATAAACATAATGGTTTCCTTTAGAAATAATATAAAACTTTTTAAAGAAAAGAAACAAACAGACAAAATAAATGGAAACTTATAAGTTTTGCCCTTTATATATGTTTTGTTATTTAATGTATATTTCAGTGTCTAATTTATTTACATAAATCTACATGAATTATCTCATTCATGTGTCTATATTACTTTTGCACATTTTTCTTCCCAGATGTGTCCCTCAGTCAAAATACCAGCATTCATATCTTCCCTTCAACAGTCAATAAACTAATTCCCCTATAGTTCCTTATCTCCCTTACCCTTATATATGGATTCTATTACTGCTCTCCACCAATCCTTTGGAAATACATATACCCTCCATAAATGCTTTGTTACACAATTTCCATATTCAGTCAATCACATCTCTCCTACATTTTTTATCATTTCACCAGTAATTCCATCTATAACTACGCATTGACCATTCTTCAACTTTCACACTTTACCTATTTTAATTACCTCATCCAAAAATACCTATTTCTTCTTACACCATCAAACTCATACACACATTCACTATCACCCTCTTTATTATTGCCTATGTTATGCAGATTTTCGAAGCGTTCTCTCCATACTCTCTACTCGCATCCATTTCATCAATCACGAAAGTACCATCCTCTATGCAAAATTCTAAGAAGATTCCCCCATCTCTTTTTCTTAACCTTTTCTACCTCCATCCAGAAGAGCTTTCTATTCCCTTGTAAGTTTTCATTCATTCTCCTTCCAAACTGTTTATTTATCTCTTTTTTTTCTGATACGACAACTTTTAGTAATCTTTTTTTTGAAAAATTTGCAATAGTAGACGATGTGTAAATCAAATCTTCCACATCGAAACAAGTGAGAGAAAATGAGGGGAAAAAACATGGTATTAATCCCTCCCCTCTCTT
>JABUQX010060285.1:22500-26681 GCA_015478945.1 Trachelipus rathkii | reverse complement strand
CGTGGCCATTTGTATTAAAGGTTGCAGGAAGTTCAAGAAGAAAAGGACACATCTGAACATATTGTAAAGGGATGAAACTACAACTATCCCCATTACTCCTTCTCAAAGTATTTTTCAGAAAGCTCAGAAGATGAGTACGAAAGGCTTCTGATATTGAAGAGCTTAGTCGAAATCGTTAACTGGTTTCAGAAAAAGTGTCAAGGTTCTTCCCATCCTTGTACAAAATATTCCATAACTTTAAAAAAATTCATTGGTGCACTGAAAGAAGTTATAAAATTATATAACTTCGATGCTTAAATTAGAAGAGCATGCGAAAATTATCCAGGCATTGTACAAGAAGCTGAATTTGCTGTTACTGCTCTACCTCCAACAGCAATGTTAGCGCTTGACGGCTTTTGTGACTCTTCGCCATTAATAAATCAGACTTAGAGGAAAAAATGAAGGAGACCTGGCAGATGATCTTCTATTAAAAGACCTAATTCGATTCAATGAGTAACGATGACACCAGATTTAAGCTTCATGTAACAAGTAATGTAGCAGTATATATTATATATATACTATATTATACTATATATAATTATATATTATTATTATATATATATACCTATATAGATATAATATATATATATATATATATATATATTATATATATCATATATATATATATAATTCATTAAAATATATATACCGCCCCGAAATTATTAAAGCGATTAAAATTTTTGGATGGCTTGAGTCTCTTAATTATAATTTTTTAATTAATAATAAAAATAATAGTTAATCAAAGCCAAATATAAGAGCAATATATTTTATTAATATAAGGAAACCTTTGTAGTTGGTGAAGTTTTCTTAGTTCCACATTGTCCTTATATACCGAGCTGAATCATAGTATATTATATAATATGATATATAATATATATATATATATAGTATATATAGTATATATATATGGATGATACTATAAATATATATATCATATATAGTATATATATATATAATAATATATATATAATATAATATATTATATTTTTGCATTTATTATTTTAAGAATGGATTTTATAATTTTTATTTTATTTATTTTTTTATTTTTTGGCATTTATTCGTTGGACAATATTTATTAAAATATAAAAGTTAATTTCCCTATAATAGGGGCTCTCCGATGGATTACTTTAGCCTTAATGTAATACCAATAGTGCAAAGGGTAAAAGCTATATATTATTCTTTTTTTTATTTATTATTATTAAATAAGGTATATATATACCAGTACGTATAGGTATAATACTGACATCAAAAGGTTGCATTTGACGCAGTTAGTTCGCCAGTAACGATCCTCGGCCATACCGGCCCGCGTAGACATTCTTCAGCGCACCCGTCAATTGTTCACCCACTCCGCATCGACGATTCACCGTCGCTCGGACATTCATTACTGACCTCCCATCACACCCACATAACCTTATGCTCCTCCCCCGTTGGCTCGCACCCCCTTAAATGGGGAAGCACCATCAAAACCCACCACTTCAATATTTATCGACATTCTCTGTCATACTGTCTCATGTTAATTGCAGTAATTTTTTTGAAGTACTTTCGTCCCCACACCCTCTCACATCCACACTGTTGAACATTCAGATTAACGCATAGCATCGCATCCCATATATTATAGATAGAAAAGATTTCCCATAAATATTCTACATGCTAAAAAAAGAAAAGCTATTAAAAATAAATAAATACCTATATATCTACTCTATACTGATTAATATAATATTTTTCATCATACTGTAGATGTATAATCCATAAATATATTAATGATATATATATTTAATTAAGTATTATATAATTATTATAGGTTATTAACTGTATATAATAATATAGTGATGCTATATATGTCATATCGTATCTCGTATATAGTATTATTACAATTATGATTATTATTATTATAATATTTAAGCATACCTTTATATATATATATATTACGAAATATTAATTAATATATTAATTATTATTTAATATTTATGTAATATATATATATATATATATTTATTATATATATATTTATATATAATTAATTTATAATATATATGTTATATATATATATTTATTAATTATATATTTAATTAATTTATATATAATTATATTATATTTTATATTTATTATATATGCGTCAGGGTCCCAGATTTAGCATTGTGAACATCTTGATTATCTAATCTAAAAAAACTTACGATAGTCGTATATAATTGTAAAAAATAATATAAATATAATCCTTACTAACAAGAAAAAAACTAGAAAGCATCTTTTTAAAGATCAGCGCGACATTAATGCAGGTAAAATGTAAAAAGATATAAGAGATTTTTGTTATACAAGAAAAGACAGAAAAAAAATCGATAAACCCAAAATATCAATAAAAGGCCCTCCTCGTTGATTCGTACGATCAGCCTAGCTTAAAGAATTTTACAAAATTATCACTTGCCCACCAGCCCATATATAGGTCGTGCCAGAGCAATCATCACCTTGCACCTAAATATAGAGGCTTCCGGCAGAACATCTTGGAAATTATCAACGCTTGTCGCCTAGTAAGATGGAATGATCAAGGTGTATTTTTTCTTTTTAAATTATACTAGCGTTAATTAGTCAATAGTGGGATTACAAAGGTAGTAATCTACGGGGCACCATACTAAGACCCGTGAGTTCTTTAAGGATAAAATAATAATTTTTTAGACAAAATATTAAAAAAAATAAGACAATCATGATTTTTTAAAGTATATAACCCTAAAGTACTTGAGTCTATATAAGAATTTAGAAAGAAAATTTCTTGAACACTTTTAGTCATAGTATCAGCAGAGCATTCAATTATTAATTGAAGATTTGAAAGATGTGAAGATCTTGAATAGTAAAGTTAATCATAGTGTTATGATACCATTTGTTAAAGATTAATAATTTATTGAAAATTAAAAGATTTTTCCCATATACTATGAACAAAACTTACTTTATACTTTCCAAATATATGTGCTCAGTTTTGTGATATAGCTATATATTGAATAGTATTATTTTAGAATTCAGGTATCTAGCTAATCTAGGGACGTCTGGTCTTATACACGTTAAACATATAGAATAAATAAAATGCATTTATAAATATTAAAATAATTAATTATATATAAATTAATATATTAATATATATTAATTTAATATAATATTATATATATATATATTAATATAATATATATAATTATATTATAATATATATTAATTAATTATATATATATATATTAATAATATATATATAGTAATTTAATATATAATATAAAAATATATATTATATTATATAGGTTTATGTGTGTATAAGTGTTAGAATGTGTGTGTGTGTTGATGTGTGTTGATGTTAGTAGTGTATGTAGTGTGGTGTATGAGTAGTATAGTGTACGCTCAACAGTATAATGATATATGAATATCATGAATAATATAATTAATATAAATGATGCACATCCCATATCTATACTGTAGAAATAAAAATAAATTCTAAAAAAAAATTCTTTTTAAAAAGTTAAAGTTAGAGGAGAGAGAAATCCCAAAATCCGAAATCATGGAAGTTCTTTTGGTATGAATCGACGAACATAACAGATTTTGACTGACAACGGATTGAAAATGTTTGTTATGAATGTAGCTCCTTCGATTCGCCGCTTCTTAACTATAGTAATACAATTTCCAGAATTGACAATTTAATGTGAGAAAATTTAAATACATTCTCATGTAATATGTAGACACAAAAAGTGATTATTAGTTATTCTCAAATTACAGATTTAATGCAATTATGATATGCCAAGAAACAAACTTGATAGATTTATAATATATATATATGATATAATAATATATAATTATATATTATATATATTATATTAATTATATATATATATATAATATATATATATGATATATATAATTATTAGTTATTAAAATAATATTATATATATAATATATATTAATTAATATATATATATTAATATATTTAGCAAGCTTTAGCCGCCCAATGCTATCGACATACTGAGATTTCCAGCGGAGAATACTATTCTGATAAAGAAGAACTACTGATATATATATATATATCATACTATATGAACATAATAGCCATCCTATAGTTTGAATCATTTTCAACCTTGATGTAATAACTACACCCAGTAAAACGTTTTATAAAA
>JABUQX010060285.1:0-12500 GCA_015478945.1 Trachelipus rathkii | reverse complement strand
ATTAACTCTATCATACGCCTGTTGCAAATCCATAAAACCTAAATACAATTTATTCTTCTTCTCCCTCATTTCTCAATCATTTGTTTCAATGTAAAGATTTGATCCACACATCTTCTCCCATTTCTAAACGCACCTTGTCCTTCACCCACCAGTCCTTCAGTCACTCGACGGACTCTTTCGACCAAAATACCAGCATATATCTTCCCTACAACTCTCAATAAACTAATTCCCATATAATTTCTACTTGTCCATGGTTCTACTCGTCGCTTATCTGAAGAATTCTTTTCACAGTCCTCTCCCCCTCTTTTCTAAGATCCTCTTTCCTATCTCACCCACTTGAGACGTTGTGCCAAGTCGTGGAGACCAACACCTTCACGTCATCAAAAGGCATACTCTTACATCCCGAAAGACCTTTCTTCTTGCACACATGTCTTGTGAAGCATGATTCGCACCGCACTTCGATCCAACCTAAGTACGACGGACCTTTTCCGGTAGTGCTTAGGAAGGACAAGTTCTTCACAATACAACGTCCTTCCTGCACCGAGGTTCTTTCTATCGACCGTCTCAAGCAGGCTTATTTTGAGGCTGATCCTTCCGACCCTTCGGATTCTGCCTTCGTCCCTCGCACTGTTCCTGTTGTTAATCCTCGACCTTCTTTCGCAACACCACCTTCTCCTCCCGCATTTTCACCACCACCTTCATCACCACTTCTTAAGTATATATATATATAAATATATATATATATATATATATATAATATATATCGTGTAGATATATATATATATATATATATATATATATATATATATATATATATATATATATATATATATATATATATATATATATATATATATATATATAAAATATAGAAATATGTGTGTATAGCCTGTGTAGAGAGAGGCTTCAGAAATCACAGCGCAAAAAATCCTAGTCAGACCAGGGTTGAGGATCTTCAAGTCTCTCACACTCCCACCCACAAGAAAATGTGGTGTTACCGCGACAGCGCATATGCGCCGCCGACGCTTCCGGACAAATCTGAGATCATTCCCATGACTCTCCACCACTCAACTATTTTATTTCTTTATCTACTCATCATGAGGCATATTTTCACGGCTTATGCCTCAGCCTTACTCCTAAAAGCCGGAGACACAGAAACAAACCCTGGACCTGGAAGCTACAAATGTCCAATATGCAACAAGATAGTAAGAAGAAACTCCATAAACTGCAATAGAGGCGAACAATGTATTCACAAACACTATTCTCCTTTCACCACGCTACCCCCCTTCAGAACACAATTGGATCTTTCAAGTCTGCGCTCCACTCATAATAAACCCCACAACACATACATCATACAAACAAGCACAAACATAAACATATTACAATTCAACACAAACGGACTACACAACAAAACCAAAAAAATAGAAGTCTTTTCAAAGCAACACAACATACACATAGCTATGATACAAAAAGCCTACCAACCCGAAAACTATCTAGAACCAAAATTATGTGGTTATGATGCCATCTTCACACCCCAAACCCCCCAAAAAATCACACTAGTAACCTTTATACACAACTCACTATCATACATAAACACCCTTACAAACTACAACGGCATTAAACGACAACACCACCAAAATACAATCTTTCACAACAATGGCAAATAAAAACCACATAATCTAATAAACCTTTACATTCCCCACCACACCTCACCACACTGCTCCAAAAATTACAGACCAAACCTCACAGAAATTTCCTATCTCCCAAACCTCATAATGGGAGGCAACTTCAACGCCCACCACCTTACATGGTACAACGCCCAAGAAGCAAACCAAAGATGAACACGCATCATAGCCGACCTCTTAAACCTAAACATCTTAAACAACACAAACAGCACACCAGAAACCCACCCCAAACCAACCAAACACGCATATCTCCAGACATAACTCTGTGACACCAAACTTACACACAAAACTCCACTCGTCAACACAAACCGACCTAAACTCCGACCACCTCCTCATCATCATAAAATACCAAAATGTCAACAAACCAAACTACCCACTCAGAAAAACATACACAAACTACAAAAAAAAACAGACTAGGCATAATTCACCAACTATATAGAAAACAACATACGTCCCCTAAATATCACAAACGCAGCAACGCTCAACAAAACCATACCAAACTTTACTTCTCTAATTCTTAAAGCAGCTAACAAATCCATTCTCAGAGGATACACCAAAAAAAACAACCCAACCCTAACACCTGAAATAGAACAGGTAATCAAAGAACGCAACTCGCTCAGAAAAATAATACCCACATCGTTCCAAACGACAACACAGATTAACGCCCAAATCATATATATATATATATATATATATATATATATATATATATATATATATATAACTAATATATATATATATATATATATATATATATATATATATATATATATATATAAAAAGATTTTTTTCTCTCTGTTATATATATATATATATATATACTATATATATATATATATATATATATATATATATATATATATTATAAAAGAACTCACTCAATATATAGATATATATATATATATATATATATATATATATATATATATATATATATATATATATATATATATATATATATAGATAGATAGGATTTATAAATACGGGATAGAAAAATAATATATATATATATATATATATATATATATATATCACAATTAATGAGCTTAAAATATAGTTGTAAGAGGGCGGGTAACTTCTTCAGGAACTGATGATCAATGAGACGATCTTAAGATTATGGTTCTGTTTTCTGGCAACCTGGGTGAAAATTAAACGGGAACATAGTGTTTGGTTAAATTAGTTTGAGCACAGTATATATATATTACCAGTAGGTTATAGATAGATAGGAATATTGTCTGGCAATATTCTGATATGCTCTTTTAGAATTAAAAATAAATTCATGTACTATGTATGACGTTTTCGAGCATAAAGTAATGCAGCAATATTTTAAAAACAAATATTAGTCATTTTCCTTAAAAAAAAATTACCACGATAAATACTAAAAATATATATGACTTTAGAAATAAATTTTGCCAAATACAAAGCAATTTAAATATGTTTTTATTTTTTGGCGCGAAATTTTGACGGGAAAGGTACACTGCACACACACACAAGGTGATCCGAAAATTATAAAATTGGATTGAAGTACTAATAATATCTTTACTATGGTTTGAGATAATTTTCAAGTTTATTGGATTTATTTAAAATTTTAAATATAAATTGGTGATGTCGTCAATGTAAGAGTTTCCTGTTTGAGTATTGTAATTTTGGGTATTTTTAATTAGAAAATACTCGGTTATTTTTCTTGTTGTGATGTCTTAAATGGGTAGAATAATTTTGGAGGATGTAATATTAATTAGATGATTGGTATTGTTTCTATGGATAGTTAATGAGGAGGAAAGTTTATCAGTGTGTGTAGGTCATGTTTATGTTGGTAAATGTGTGTGTCGAAATTATTGGTTTCCCCTATGTAGTGTTTGTTGCATTTTAGTCAGGGGATTTTGTATATGCCAGAATTTAAATTAGGATGTAAGTTTTTTGGTTTGAGTACGTGTTTATAAAAACTATTATGTACTTCCACATATATCTCTTCTATTTTGCTTATTTTAGTATTTAAATGTAGGATATAAGAAGTCTTATGTGCTTCCACATAATGTTAACATGTGCAATGTTTAGTGGAATTTTATATTTTGTCTCTATTGGATATAATCATCCAGAATTCACTAAAAAATCAGAAAAAGGTTCGTCATTATCAAAAAACGTTCTTAGTATATGGTCATTATATAAAAAACGTTCTTAGTGTATGCACGTGTTCAATCAAATTAATACTTAAAAATGTAAAGAAAGGGAGGTAAATTGTCTATTTTCTTTTTCAACCGTAAATCTTCCTCTATTCTCTTTACCTTCTACTAATCAATTTACCTACTAAGTTTAAGTACGTTCTAATTAACTAAAACCTCAGGCTGAGTTATCTAGGTCTACAAGAACTATCAAAGAGCAAAAAATCTTTGAAAAACAACAAACTCAAGGTAAGACTATATAGATACCCAATTGCTTTATCTATTTATTATTTTTTAGTCATTATACTAGGTCTACATGAGCTATCAAAGAGCAAAAAATCTTTTATCTTTGAAAAACAACAAACTCAAGGTAAGACTATATAGATACACAATTGCTTTATTTATATATTATTTTTTAGTCATTATATGTGTTTGAATTATGAGGTTGGATTTGGTAGTTAGAATGGTGTTTGGTATATGGTTTTTAAGTAAATGTGTGTTTACGTTTGGTATAAGCAAGATATTTGAATAACTAGTTTGGTTTTGTGTTAGGGTTTAGGTGTTTGTTTTTAACAAGTTTGAATGCTTTGTAAATTATAGGTTGAGGATAGTTAAGTTTTTTGAAAGTATTTATGATTTTTTTTCCTATTTCTAAGTACATTGTGTTGCAAATTCTAAGGGCTCTTAAAAATAAATTGGCAAGTACAGCAATTTTGGTAGATTTTTGATGGTCCGAATACCAATGGATGTAGGAATCGGAGGCTGTAGGTTTTCTGTGTATTTGGTAAGTGGGGAAGTTATTGCAGGATCAAGTAATGAGAATATCGAGAAATGATATGGTATATATAACTAGTAATACAAATATCTTGCCTATACCAAACGTAAACATACATTTCCTTAAAAGCCATATACCAAACACTATTCAAACTACCAAATCCAACTTCATAACTCTCAAACACGTACTCAAACCAAAAAAACTTACATCCTAATTTAAATTCTGGCATATACAAAATCTCCTGCCTAAATTGCAACAAACACTACATAAGGGAAACTAATAATTTCGACACACGCATTTAATAACATAAACATGACTTGCACACTGATAAACTTTCCTCCTCATTAACTACCCATAGAAACAATAATATAAAAACTAATATATACTTCCACATATATCTCTTCTATTTTGCTTATTTTAGTATTTTATTTAGGATATAAAAACTATTAGTTATATATTTTCTTATACCGGTATGGTATCTTCTATTATTAGTTTAAGCGGAATTTATATTTTTGTCTACATGTAGTATCCATTTTTCACTTAATTTCACTAAAAAATTACAATGTCTTACAACAACAAGCTTTACTTCAAATTCATGGTCCTAGTTAGTCGTGCTTGTGAAATCAAAAAATTTAATAATCAAAGCATAATGTCAGGGGTATAGAGGTAAATTGTCTTA
Source organism: Trachelipus rathkii (assembly GCA_015478945.1). Taxonomy (NCBI): domain Eukaryota; kingdom Metazoa; phylum Arthropoda; class Malacostraca; order Isopoda; family Trachelipodidae; genus Trachelipus; species Trachelipus rathkii. Next base: position 7,202 of record JABUQX010060285.1, on the reverse strand, counting down.
TTTCTTCATTTCTTTTCAAATATTTTTACTATCAACCTATCTCTATTCTCTTTACCTTCTCACCAATCAAATTTACCCTAACTAAGATTTAAGTGCTAGGTTACATAAGTACGAGGCGGAGTTATCTATGGACTATCAAGATCTTATTCAAAGTAATCTTTGAAACCAACAAATTCAGGTAAGGCTAATGTAGATATATAATATAGTTATATATCATTTTTTAATTATTATATCTTTCAAAATTTTTTGTAATGAATTTAATCTGCTTTTAGATTAGATTTTCGTCAATTATTGTAATCTATATTGGTCTTTACGAACGGTTTGTTTGCAAGTTCTTGATAACTCGTGCTAGCCATATTGCAAAGTATATAATCTAGCCACTCCGAGGCTTATAGCAGTTATGATATTTTGTTTAAATTATTATTAGTACAAAATTAACTTAAAATTAAGGTTTATTTGAACATAGGAAAATATTAGAGACGGTAGAAGCCACGTGGGCCTATCGAGACTAGCCTATTGGCGTTTTTGTCCTAAGTTTAGTTAGTCTTAGTGTATTTAATTCAAAATTTGGTATGAGAGTTAGATAAGCAATGCATCATTGCCTAACCCTTCCATTACAGTGATTTCCTAAAAAAAAAATCAAACTCAAACTTAGGCCTAGGTCATTTCAACCTCAAAATTTTTTTTTTTTTTTTTTTTTTTTTTTTTTTTTTTTTTTTTTTTTTTTGTGGTCTTCTAAACCTTTTCAAAAATTCAAATCAAATAATTTGGCCTGGTGGTAGGCCATATCTCATTTTTCCTCAAAAAATTCAATTTCAAGTTAGGCATTCTGGTCTAGATCACTTTCAACTGAAATTTTTAGTTTTTTTGGTCTAAGACCTTTTTAAAATTCAAATCAAATAATTTGGCCTGGTGGTAGGCTATCTTTCATTATTTCATCTTTCTTCAAGGTTTCATTTGTCCTTGGGTCATTCTAGCCAAATTTCAGCGAAAATGTCTGACCCAGAGATACAAGCCCTTCTTGATAGAGTTAATAAAAAATCTAAGCCTATAGTTCAAGCCATTTCATCCCTCAAGGCACAAGTAGATATTTATCTTAGTCAGATAGAGAGTAGGCCTACTGATAATAATAAAGAAAAGATAAAGACGCAGTTTATGTAAAAGATCTTGTAGAGGAAGTAGAGTCCTTGTTAAAAGATATTAAACAAAAGGATACAAATATTATAAAAAATATAAATGATAATGAAGTTGACTCCCTCATTCCGGAGTTTCATAATAAGGAGTTGTGTAGTCAGATTCAGTACCAATGCTCGATTAAATCAAAATTAAGTGAATTAAAATCTAAAGGGGATCAAAATACCACCCCTCCAAAAAATACTTGCTCTCATTTCAGGGATTCTGTTCTTAGAGCTATAGATTGTAGTTTCTTTGAGGGCAATGAAACTAATAAGTTCCAACTAAAACCTTCATTTCAAAATTTAAAGAGTTCCTTAGATTTACAGAAAATTTTAAGTGAATCCATTGAAGTACTTAAAATAAATTAAAAAGGGACTACTCTCCTGATTCAGAATCTTCTATTAGTATTAATAATTATAATAAGGTTCTTGAACTTTTAGACAAAGAGTTTTTAGACGAAAAAATTCATCATTGATGAAATCGTTAAAAATTAATTTCTTTAAAACCTGCATTTGACCCAACATAAAATGGAAGCAAGGGGTTTTGCTTAAATGATATCAGGACATTAATATATGAACTTGAGAGTTATAACCAAATATCTTGAGGAGGCTACAGGATTAGTGGTACTTAGCCACATGGTTTATCAAAATTACCTAATGTGGTAGTAAAGAAAATTACTCGCAAGTGAATACCAATTACCCTGATCTAAATCAAATATTTAATGCTTACAATGAAGTTATCAAAATATTGTTAAAACGTCAAATCATGTAATAAAGGTCAAATTTTCAATCAAGTCCCTTCCCTTAATACTTATTCAAAATTTAAAAATATAAATACTTCGGATAAACCTAATTTTAAATTTAAAATTAATGAAAATCAAAGGACGAATGAGTCCTTAAAATCTAATAATAGGCCTGATTCTAATTCTGCTTTGCAAAATTTCAAAACTCATACTAATGAAGTTAGTGGAAATGAAGCTTCTCATGGTATTGATTCTTCCACTTCTAAAATCAAAGGTTATTCAAAATCATGTAAGTTTTGTTCATCCCAAGGTCATGTGATGACCAATTGCAATGTTTATCAAACTTATGAGTTAAGAATTAAAAGGTGTAATGAAATAAATTTATGCCCCAAATGTTCAAGTACTAAACATACTGCAGATCTGTGTCCTGGACTTGAGGAGCAACTTTCTTTCAGTTGCCAAGTTTGCAATAAAATAAGTCATATTACAGCTCTTTGTAAGCAAAGGAAAAGTTCCACCCTCACAAATGTATGTCTTAGCTTTAGCCAAAGCACCAACAATTTATATTTGTTACCATCAATTACTATAAGGATTGGTAGAGGCAAAGTTTCGGCTTCAGTTCGATGCCTAGTCGACTGTGGCTCACAGAGGTCCTACCTTTCTAAAAGAGTGCTTGACAAACTCAATATATCTGTAGAGAATCATCAAAGCACTCAATACGACATAAAAACCTATTTAGGTGTTACCACCCGCAATTTGAAAGAGACTGCTCTCGATGTATATATGGACCAGTCTTGTTTCACCCTTCCTCTTTTGGTTGATGAGAATCTTCAATTTAGTTATGAGATTAAGTTCGTAGATCAGGCTCTAATTAATTTAAAAAAAATCTTATAAATTGGCTGATTCTGGCTATAAAGAGTCTAATAACTCATTTTTTGATTTGGATGCCCTAATAGGCATTGATTTAATTGAGTATTTCCCTCAACTGAAATAGATTAACTGCATGCATGAATCTGCTTTTAAGTTAAAAGTTGGAAATATTGCTATTTTTATTTGTCATAATCAGGTTAAATTTTCGAGTCAGTCGTCAATTGTTCAAAATCAAATCACATTCATGTTCAAAATCAAAATCATTTGCAGGTTAACCATACTTTGGTTAATGCAGTCTTAAATCCGATACATTCTTATTTTAATCCTTTAAGTCATATCCTAACTAATTCAGGGGTAGAGCAAGGATTAGAAAACATGTTCAAATTAAAGTAATTATTTATAGAAAGTATGCATAATAAATCTGAAGATGATTTGAAACAGATTGAAAAAAATTCAAAGGTAGTATAGAGTTCAAGGAAGACGGAAAATATTATATAAATCTTCCATGGATTGAGGATAAACTCCAATTGTTGCCACCAAATCATAAAATTGCTCTTTCGGTTCTTAATAGAGTTCCTGAAAATTTAGAAAGAAAGGATTTAGTTAAAGCCTATGATGATGTCTTTCAGCAACAATTAGCTGATGGTATTATTGAAGAGTTCAGAGTATCTGTAAATGAGTATAAAAATTATATTTGGGTTCCTCACAGACCTGTTATCAAAACTGATGAACAAGTATCAACAAAGGTCAGGCCTGTGTTTAACTGTTCTCTTAAAACTAACTCTTTACCATCTCTAAATGAGGCAGCCTATACTGGACCAGATCTTATGTCCTCCTTGTTAGGTCATTTATTCCGGTTCAGAATCAAATCAGTTGTTATGTTATCGGATATAAAACAAGCCTTCCCTTCAATTAAGTTAAAATCTATTGATGGCCTGTCTGCTTTTGCTTATTTGGAAAAGTAATGGTCAGTTAAAGGCTTATCGATACTCAACCATTGTTTTTGGTTTCACATCCTCACCTTTCATCCTCAATTATATCATCAAGCATCATGCTCAGTCCAGGCGCGGTTTTACAGAGGAAGCACAGGAGGCCGGGCCTCCTGTAAAAAAAATAATAGCAAATAAAAGCAACTAATGTAAGAAAATAACTCAATTTACTATTTATTACTATTAAAATAATGTTTAAAATGTTACACAATGACGCTAATTTTACATTAAAATCATTTATTTTCTTTCGAAACATTATTTTCATAAGGATCATTGACTGGAGGAATTTTTTATTTGTGCCTCCGTAGAGAGCGTAATTATAATGCTTTCAAAACACTGGTTGTCATGACAACGTAAAAGAAACCGTATTCTTATTTTGTCTATTTTGAGGATTTTTCCCACAAGGCCTCCTCTCGAAAACTGAAAACGTCACAAAATGACTTCTCCCAAAATTGGAAACACTTCTCATAAATAGAGTTGCCAGTTTACTAATAAATATGTGAAACAAAATAAAATAAAGAGGAAACCAGGTCAAATCCGAATAATGTAATAATAATAATGTGTGTGGCTCTTTTTTTTTTTTTTTTTTTTTTTTTTTTTTTTTTAGAGAATCTAAGTATTGTCAAGCCATTATGAGAGAAACCTTTATGAAATGTGATATCATCATTCAGGTAAGGGCAAGATTCAAATTTATCGGCCATAAGTTCCTACAGTTAGGGAATCCCACAAAATTCTCTAGCTTCCAAATCAAGTTTCCTGAAGAAGCCTTAGATTTTTTAATGGCCACATTTGGTATCTTTGACAGATCATTTTTACGTAATGAATTAACCGTGATTATAACCAAACAAATGCTAATCTCTTTCGGAACTAGGACATTCAAACTATTTTAAAAACCATCGTAGAGAATGATTCACAAGATGGGTTTCCTGAATCTTTTAGACTTTTTAGTCTGATCGCCAAAATTCCAGCAACAACGGCATCTGTTGAAAGGAGTTTTTCTTGCCGTATAAAGACATCTCTCCGAAGCACGATGAGCCAGGGCAGACTGTCAAATTTGGCTATACTTTCCATAGAAACAGAACTCTTTTAAGTAAGTTATTAAATCATCCATACTGGTATGAAAATATTATAAATAAGTTCGCAGAAGAAAAGGAAAGAGAGAGAGGAATTGAACTTCTTATATATATATATATATATATATATATATATATATATATATATATATATATATATATATATATATATATATATATATATATATATATATATATCATATATATATATATATATATATATAATATATATATATACCGTAGATATATACCGTATATATATATAACATTTTAATTATTTTGAAGTGCCTCCCCATGTTTTCAGGTCACGAGCCGCTACTGGCTCAGTCATATGAGGATGATGCATGTACTCAGATTCTATTGAACAATTTTTTTTGTAGATAATTTAATTATTAGTGGCAATGATACACAACATTTAAAGGAACTTTATCATGAATGCAACAAAAGAATGGAAGATGGTGGTTTCCATCTTAGAAGTTGGGACTCTAATAATGATCAATTAAGAGCTGTAATGGAAGAAGAGGGTAGAATAGTTCAACTACAGGAATCAGAAGATAAGGTTCTTGGATATCCTTTTAATCCTCTTACAGATAAGTTAAAACTAGCAAAATTTTCAGTAAATGCTGATGCAAATACCAAAAGATTGTTGTTATCTGCTGTGTCCAAGGTTTTTGATCCTTTAAATATCTTTTTACCCGTAACTTTAAAAGGTCGGTTATTAATTAGGAAATTATGGCAATTAGGTCTCAATTGGGATGAAAAGGTCCCTGCCGATGTTTTAGTTTCCTGGTCTTCTCTATGTTCAGATTTAAATAAATTACTTAATATTGAAATTGAAAGGTGTGCTTTCTCACCTTCTCACCCAAACTCTTTATTCGTATTTTGCGACTCTTCAACATCTTGTTATGGTTTTGCAGCTTATAGTATAGTTCAAGGTTCTAATTTAATATTCTCAAAGGCCAAGGAGGCCCCTCTCAAATCTAGGGCTTTGCCTTCTTTAGAGTTGTTGTCTGTGTTCTTATTTTTCAGATGTATCAAATCAATATTATCAGAATTTCCTAATGTACAGTTCAAAAATATAAAGGTCTTTGTAGATGCTCAAATTGTCCTTTCATGGCTCCTGTCTGGAAAGGCAAAAAATAAAAATATTTTTTGTAAACAATAGGCTCAAAGAAATTTATCAAATCAAAAATCAAGTTGAACAAGAGTATAAAGTATCCATTTCTTATGCTTACATCAATACTGCTGAAAACCCAGCAGATCTGATTACCAGAGGTGTTACAACTTCTACTTTTCTTTCAAAATTGCCATTATGGCTAAAGGGTCCTTCTTGGATTCTTCTAGATCAATCTCAATGGCCTATTAGTAAACTTAAATGTTTGTCTGAGGGCAATAAGGAAAAGACTTTACAATATCACACATCTGTGGTTGTTACTCAGTCTTTTTTACCCTTTTAAAGACTACTCAAGTGTGCATGGGAGCATAAAGTAACTTCAAAAATATTCCAATTCATTAGTATGATTAGGGCTGGATGAAGATTGTCTTCTGAAAGCCCAACTGTTGGTTGAAGATAATGCAGCAGCATTGTTTTTCTAAGGAGATATTTTTTCTCCAAAATCCTAAAAAAGATGAAATTCCACTGCTGGTCAATCAAGTTAACTTATTCATAGATGATAAAGGCCTAATCCGATCCAAAGGGACAATTGCCAAGACACTTTTATATAATGATGATGTGATAAATCCAATTCTTCTTGGCAAGGATCATCATCTCACTAAATTAATCATAAGAGATTTTCATTCTAGATGTCAACACTTGGGTGTTCAAACCACTATCAATTTCATCAGAGCTCATGGCTTCTGGATTACCAAGGCCAGGCAGGCTGTAAAGAATGTTTTGTCAGGCTGTATAATTTGCAAAAAATTTAACAGTATACCCTTTAAATATCCAAAAATGACTAATCTTCCTCATCATAGAGACAATTTTGTGCGTCCTTTTGAACATACTGGTGTGAACTTTACAGGACATCTTTTTGTAAAGGTTAATGATAAGGAACTTCAAAAATGTATCTATTAATTTACACATGCCTTAATATCAGAGCTATTCATGTTGATGTCCTTCCAGATATGTCCACTGAATCTTTTCTACTTTCATTCCAACGTTTCACAAATATATATGGCATACCTTCCAATTTGTACTCAGATAATGCCAGGAATTTCAAACAAGGTGGAAATATACTGTTAGAATCTTTGTATTCAAATATGTTCTCCGAACATATGCGTATCAATAACATCAAACATTACAAGATTCCAATCTATTCCAGTTGAGTGGGATCAGTTTGGGAGAGAATGATA
>JABUQX010060284.1:42500-58742 GCA_015478945.1 Trachelipus rathkii | reverse complement strand
TAGGTGTGAGTCTAAGCGTAATTTGGAAAGTAGCTAATCAGTGTTTGAAGCTAGAAATAAAGCCAATACAAGATGCTGGGCATAATTAAAATCGTAATCACCTTCAGAGCAAGGAAGTAATAAGTTAAACTGTATATAGCTATGTTAAGGCCAGTAATAGAGGATTGTGCACAAGTTTGCGGCCCCTTATTTAAAGAAAGACTTAGATATTGCTAGAGCGAGTGCAACATAGAGCAACAAGGTTGATTTCTGGGTTGAGGGTAAGAGCTATGAGGAGAGCTGAAGGAGTTAGGAATGTTTCTGTAGAAAGGCGATTGCTCAGAGGGGACATGATAGCAGTTACTACAAATATTACATCATATTGAATACAGAGACCAATAAATTTTCATAGTTAGAACATGGACAGGTAGACCAGGGAGCATAATTAAACAAATTAAGAGAAAGCATGCGCATCTTGATATAAAGAAAAAAACTCATACAGCAGTGGGGTTGTTCAATTTTGGAATAGTCTGCCAGAGGAGGTTGTGAGTGTGACTCGATTGCAACATTTTAGAAAGGTCTGGATAGGTATATGGATGGGGTTGGGTATCATATTAATGATTGACGAAGCCAAATTGCGGGTTTTCAATAGTAAGTTATTTAAATGTTCTGATGGTATGTAGGTGACCATAACTTAGTTATTATGCATGTGGATGGTTTGGGTATCAGTATTTATCATATCATTTCGTTTTGACTAAGCAAATTGGTGGATTTGTATACAACAATTGACAAGCCCTAGGGTGCTTTGTGGATATGCATGAGAGCATGTTTGGTTAGTGGAGTTTAACGAGGACAGTCTCGATAGGCCCCATGTGGCTTTTTACTGTTCTCTATATTCTTAGTCTTAATGTCTTAATATATTATATATAATATATATATAATATATTATATTATATAATTTATAAATTTAATTTGTTATATTAATATATATATATATATATATATATAGATATATATATATATATAATATATCGATAGCGTCGGGCGGGGCTGACTCGGACCCCCTTAGGCATAACTTGGTCTCTCGCCTCTCCCCTAATGCACCTTTTTTGGAAAATTTTTTTTGTGTTTTTAAATCTTAGAGGCCCTATAGTAGTTCATAAGCACACAAAAAAATAATAATGTAATTCTAATAATAATAGTTTTATTAAAGTTGATTAACGCTCAGTCACCCCGACCTGGGAGGGGTGAAGCGGACACCATTGAGGGGTGAATCGCGGACCATCTGTATAAATTCCTCTTTTACGTATAATTTCGTATCTTTTATTATTTTAATTTTTACTTATAATATTGTTTATCATAATGATGTGCAAAAGTAGTAATTAAAAATGTCAATAGATGATAAATAAAATAAGAATAAGAATAAGGTTAATACGATTCACCCCTCTCGCTCAAAAATTGACACTTTTTTGAATTGTTTTTTTTATTAAAATTTCATTTTTTTAAAAAAACTTCACTTAATATAAGTAACTTTTTATTATATTTAAATATTAATTATACGTAATAAAAATGTCAATAATAATACGTAAAATACGAAAAACAAGGGTGTTCCGAGCCACCCCTCCATCAATTTTTACGGCGGGGTGAATCGGACCAAGTTAGGCCCCGTGATTTGGCCTAATACTGTTTGGATCAAAAATTTACGTTGCCAGTTTAACGTTAACATACTCGAGTGTATCCACTGAAACAATAATTAAAATCCATCCACAATTTTTCATTTAGTACTACGAAGTTAAAAAAAACTCATTTTTCAAAAGTGAAATTCTATTGAAGGACATTTTGTACCCTAATTTCTAACATTTTTAAAAATATAAAAACTTTCTAGAATTAAGATGATCTAAATAAAACGGCTGAGTACTACCGCGTGGCTATTAAATGAGGAAATTTTTTTTTTTTTTTAGATTAGTTTTTTTTTTAATTTAGAGTGGACCGAATCACCCCTCCTTAAAGAGCGGGCCCGCGTCACCCCGCCCACGCATAGGTAAAGGTCATAAGCACAGGACTCACATAGTTTCCACGAAAAATTTTCTAAGTTTCATTAAAATTCTAAGTTCAGAAAGTTGTTACGTTAAATTTTTTTACGAAATTCTTTTAATGGCAAGCTTCTGGAATTATGCCAAGCTTACGAATAACAATTTTCTTAAAAAACCTAACTTAAGCTAACTTTCTAAACTTAGAAATTTCTTTGAACTTGGAAATTTTTTTTTCAAAAATATGTGCTGCACATAGCCTTTTACCCACATATATATATATATAATTAGTATATTTTTATATATATTATATAGTATATATATATATATATAGATTATATAATATATTATATCGTATATTATATATATAATATATATATATATATATATATATAATATATAATATATATATATAATGATATATATACTATATACTATATAATATAATTATTTATAAATATATATATATATATATAATATATATTATCATATATTAGGGAATGTGCCGAATAGTTGAAAAAGCCAAAAAGCCGAATACCGAATATTGAGCTAAAAGTATTCGGCCGAATACCGAAAATATTCGGCCGAATATCACTTCGCTATTCGGCCGAATAGTATATTTCAAAGTTCGGTCAATCCATTTAGGAAAAATAAAGAAAACTTATACTGGTCAACAAAAAAGGTGAAAATTTTTTCTTGGATGGACTTTGAGCAGATATATTCAGTAATTCGGGTGCTGATTCCTATAATTATTCTCGGAATTTGCTGTATCAATCCGCGTTTCGGTGCAATATGTATCCCTACTTTTTGCGTAGTGTCCCAAGAATGGACAAAATTCATGTGCGCACTACGTAGGCTGTAAATATAGACGTTACCTTCCGCATATATCTACGATAGTAGCAAGTTTACTGCGGTCGATATTCGGGAGCATGTGGTAACTTTAGTACGTCTAACATGAAATGCGATGCCAATGACCTGCGATTATGTCTATACATTCCATCTTTTTAAATCAGATCGGTGTCCGTCATTGTTCACCCAGGGTGACTGAACGATCTTGTATGAGAGAGTTGTATTTCCCGAAGTTGTCCTGAGCTGTTGGCTTCGAGGTTGCATGAAAAATGAACTACTGACCATGGCACAAGAAGTAACATTTTATCGTAACAGAGAAGCAGAGCAGCGGAGGCTCTTCCAGTCAGATGTAACCTTGTGTATTGCCAGTGAATTGCAGGCCTACTACTCGCTGTGAACTCCCAGCATACAGATGACAGGTGAGTGGCGACTATTTATTGACCTTCCAAGAGCAGTTTAAAGTGTAGGTTGTGTTACACAACAGCAACAGGTATGCTCTCGTGTTCAGGGAGAGGTACTCAGGTACTGATGAGAGAGAGTAGCAAAAATCAAGGACAGTTTGAAGGCTACAATACTTGTACGAATGGATGGTTAAATATGCGTCGACCTCAAAATGGCTAACATTTTGCTTCAGTCAGCAAGCAGTATTCACCAAATATAACCTCTTCCTGTGCTATTGGGAAAGCCAGGCGGCAAAGGATCACTGGACCAAAAGGAGAATGGCCACCGATGGAAACCTTGAAGCCAAGTGACAGGAACATCGTACGTGACCACTTGTACAGTACAGAGAGAAAACAGCATCTTACCTCCACTACACATAAAAACTTGGTTTGATGAAAACAATTTGTGAAGGCCCTGGACCATCATGGTGAATGCTTCCCCTATATATGCTCAACGTTTCCTGGTCTGAGTGACGAGAAGAAAAAGCTGGGATATTTGATGGCCCACAAATATTGCACACTCCTCCGTGATTGCTGCCTTTGCTACACAATGACTGTGTTAGAGCTAAGAGCGTGGATTTCTTATTCAGATGTAGCACAGAATTTCTGGGAACAGGACAAGCGAGAACACATAACATTTACAGAACTGCTAGGACAGTTTTCATTCTCCTGATGTAGAATAAGTATTAAAGTTGCACTTACTTACATCTCACCTAAAAAAAAAGAAATTTCCGGAAAACCTAGCGATATTAGTGAATGAGCAGGGTTGAACCGCCCAGCAAGAATCTTAAAGTGCATGGAAGGACGTACCTGGACAAGTGAGGATATCATATGATGGCCACTATTGTTGGAGCTTGATGCGGGATATTCCAGACGCTATGCACACAGTAGATCGTCTACGAAGGGAAAGTTACTACCATCGTAGGTATTTTCCGCCTTAACTAAACCCATTCCTTCATTACAATCATTGTTGTCCCATATTCTCTTTATTCATAGTTGTATATATGTTTAAATATATATATATTATGTTTAACATGTATCATATCATTGCAATTTGTCTCTCTCCCTTCATATATCCAAATATATATATAGCTATATATATATATTATATATATATATATATATATATATATATATATTATATATATCTAGTAATATATATTATATATATATATATATATATTATTATTAAACTATTATATGATATATATATTTATATATAGATATATATATATATAGATATATATTATCTATATATATATATATATATATAGTATATATAATATATATTCCGCAATAATTGTGATATCTGGTTGTAAAAATATTTAAGCATACAAATTTTACAAATCTGTGTTCACCAACAATTATCTCACAAATGCGATGTGATATGCCAAACCGATTACATTTCTGGAATCAACACATCAACCGCAATAGCAAAACCGTCAAGAAATTTCATGTTTACCAGGGTTATTGTAGGGTTTTTATTATGCTAGTGGAACAGAGGCTTTTCTTTCTTTTACAGCAACTCTAATTTTTGTAATGCAAATCCACACAGTTCTATTAACGGATGTATTCAAATTTAATTATTGAGAACTTATTTGGTAAGGAGTTATAATTCACATGCACAAGAAATTGATATATTCATTTGTTCTGAAATACCTTTGATGGGTTCAAATTTGAAGGGTTTTTGTAAGTATGAAATTTAATTTTGTAGGTCACAACTCTTTGGAACTTTTTGAACCTCAAGTCAAGGGTTACGCAGCTCTCAACTACACACGTTCCTTCATACCTTCATAAGGATCTTATCTCAATTAGCAAAGGCTGTTCTTGCTTGAGGTAAGCCTAGACAATTTACATTTCAACACTCATATGTACACATTGAACACATATTTGTATAGTAAACTAATCTTTTTTTTTAAAGTAAACAAAATATATGTAGATAAATTAATATTAGATATTTTTTTGTAGGTTCTTGGACAGGAGGTCCAAAGGTTCATTTTCTTGGACAGGAGGTCCAAGGTTCATTTTCTTGGACAGGAGGTCCAAAGTTTCGTTTTCTTGGACAGGGGGTCCAAGGTTCACATTCTTGGAAAAGGGGAGACCCGTTTACCGTGTCTACATTTTTTGGACCAGGAGTCCAGCTTATATTATTCACCTCACTTAACTTCACGTGTATTCAAAAAGTAATCAATATTTACACTTTCTACATGACACTTTGAAATTGACTTGGAAAGTATGGCAAATTTAGATATATAAGACTGTGATACTTTATTCTATTTATTACCTTATTAATTGTTAAACACAACGACAGCATAGTACTGTTTATGTTAATCAATCTCATTGATATTATTGAAACAGTGCAAGTGAGAATAGCATATGAAGACATAATCTATGAAGTGCTAAATTTTTACTCTTATTTGCTTATTTAATAATAGTGAGTGTTGTGTTTTTCTTAAGTTTGATAAAAGCAATACTGAAATTAACAATATTCACTACTGCCAAACTAGAATATTTATGTATCATTAGGTAATTTCTGTGTCTATTGAACATTGTGCCAACTGACATTACAAGTGAAATCTAAGGTGTTGTATGGAAACAGGTGACAATATTTACCACTGCCAGCTTATTATTATACATGTACCTTAAATTTTTTTACTTTACTGGTTGAACTTGACAAACTGTTTAAAGATAATTAAAAATCTAGTTCATATAATTATTTTTGTAGGATTTATATGTATATGAATTTATGTAAGTTATTTTATGCACCACCTTTTTCATGCTAGGCAAGCTGATGATGATATATATATTTTTTTTATGCACAAAATTTGTTCCTTTCAATGCCGGCATTTTAATGTATTGGCTTTGCATATAGCTGTGGGGAACTGAATTACAGTGTGATATATATCCATTTGACTAGCTTTTATTACTAAAGTAATAAAACAAGTCTGGAGAAAAGGTGAGGGCCGATTATATATATATCCCAAAATTTGCTCTTTGTTATTTGTAAAATAAAAATTAATGAAATAAAAGAATACAACTACATACTTATCACTTACCCTAAAATATCTACTCTTACTGAATTGGAATGATTTTTTTTTCTTGTGGTGATTGGTCTTTACATAGTAAGTCTTTCTTACCTCAGAAAAGGATTATCTTGACACCCTTTACAAAAATTAGAAGAGAAGGAGAGTATAAATAATATATTATAATGTTAGTTTTTACATAAACGCTTTCTTACGTAACTTTCAATTCACTCAATCCGAAGGAATGAATACTAATTTGTTTTTTTGGTCTTATTCACAAATCATTGGCTGGACTGGACAATACCTCAGTATGCCATGATTAGAAATAAACCCTTTTAATATTCTCTGAGAATGTCTTTGTAAATTCTAACTTCTATAGTTACATCTATGATCAAACATTCAACTTGTTAACATTAACACAATTTTACAAGAAACATACAACTTTAATGAAAGACTACGAAGGTTTATTTTAAAGCTTAAAGCTGTTAAATACTTTTTCGCATCTAATTTTGAATGTCTAACTGCATTTGCTTATAAGCATCTAAAGGTCTCGCTTATAGAAGTTATTAATTACAACGGTTTTAATACAGTTAACTCACAAGACATTTATCTATATCTTACTTAAAATTTCCGGCATAACCTAGGCCGATATTAGGATGAGCAGGTGAACCGCTTCCATCCAAGATCTAAAGTTCATGGAAGGACGTTACCTGGAAAGTGGGATATCAATATGATGGTCCCGACTATTGTTGGAGCTGATGAGGAATATTTCAGACGCTATGCACAGTAAATCGTCTACGAAGAGAAAGTCTTGACCATCGTAGGTATGATTTCATTAATAACCCATTCCTTCTATTCATCAATTGTGTCCCATAATTACTCTTTATTCATTAGTTGTATTATATGTTTAACACATATCTATCAAAGACATGTATCATAGCATTGCAAATTTGTTTCCTCTTTCGTTCATTATCCAATAATAATAATACTATATAATATATATATATATATATATATATATATATATATTTATATATATATATTATTATAATTATATTAATAATTATATATAATATATATATATATATATATATATAATATATATGATATATTACCGTAATATATATATATAAATATATATAATATATATATATATATATATATATATAAATATATATATATATACTAATATATATATAGATATACATATATATATATATATTATATATATATATAATAGATATATAAATATATATATATATATATATAATATATTTATTATATATATATATAAAATATTATATTATATATATAATATATATATATATATATATATATATATATATTATATATATCATATCCCATAATTGTGATAGACCCTCCTTGAAAAAGGTAAAAATCATAAAATTTTACAAATCTGTGTTACACACAATACCTCACAAGCGATGTGATATGCAAAAAACCGATTACATTTCTGGAATCAACACATCATAAATCAATAGCAAACCCCGTCCAAGAAGAAATTTCTGTTTACCAGTGTTACTATACCAAACGTAATCAAAACAAAAGTAAAAATAACATATTTTTCTTACCTATAGCAAAACCATTCACATATTAAAAATCATTAAATGAAAATTGAAAAGTTTCGTAGTTAAGATATTAAACTAAACTTCACTTGAATAAGCTCTAAGGTAAAAAGTACATTAGCAGTCTCCATTTCTCAGGGGCTAACCTATTTCTTGTGGCCTTCATAATATTTCCTCCTGTTCTAAATATTATTTCACATTTCGACTGATGGCGGTGGAGCTGAAAGGTATTTTATTACTAGTTTTTTCAAAATTCATAAAAACTATTCCAGTGTTTTTCCACCAATTGAGGAATATCAGTGTTTTTCCACTGGTCAAAGTAGGCAAAACTTATAAATTTGTTTATTTCTTGATGTATTCCGTATGTAGCCTTTTATGTAGTACAATAATCACATCGTCAGAGAATGGGACTTTCTTCTTTTACACTCACTTTCTTTTCTGGTATGACGATTTTGAAGCCACAATTTCTTTAAAACAATCCATTAAAGAAGTGAAAATGGAACTTCAGCTTCACTTCCCCACTACTTGAATCTCGTAGGCAGAAGAGTCAGGAGCTAAAGTTTCCATGGATTTCTTTCCATGCCTCAACACCATATTTTTTACTGATTCATCTATCATGTTGAAAATTAGCTGAATCGCAGATCTAAGAAGTAGCTACACACAAAGTTTATCACATAGAAACTTAGAAAAAGTCTTTTTTCTACTATTTCTTAAAGCTCTTCAACGCAGTTGTTAATTATTCCTGAGCTTTTGCTTTTAATTGCCTTAATTTAAAATAGATTTATTGCTAAAATGGTAGGGATCACTTGGGCGACTGTTACTATTCACGTTTAATGCTTGGTTTAGTGATGTTGTCAAATGCTTCAAGTAAAGTGGAATTTAATTTTTGGCCACTGAAAATGGGATTGGAATTTTCTGATTGCATTCAGAAGCGTTAATGGATAAGGGAACGCTTGTTTGTTCAAACAATCTTTTAAAGCATATCAAATCTGTTCGCATGTGAAAACGTCTTGAATGTAATTTTGCTGTTTGACATTTCAGCCTGACATCTGAGGTAAGTGTTTAAGCTTTGCAGCTGCCGTTGCAGAATGGTGAAAATGAGGGCGCTTCATGCAAGTAAATAAAAGCAAAAGAGAAATTTCGGACATAATATTGAATATTGGAATGCATAGTTTGCAAAAACATTGTGAAAATTAAAACATTGAAATTGTAAGCAGCCAACTTCCCTTGTTTACCAGCTACCATGTTTGGTCACTTATCCCGTAATCACTAGTGAATTACTATTTTATATGAGATATGAACAATGTCAAAAGGCACCTTATAGGATCTGAACAAAATGACAAAGAATATTCGCCATATTGGCGACAAAATTTGGCTAAAATTTTCATTGTTTTGAAATAAAAATTTACTAAAATATTTAATTTTAAATTAAAAATAGCTTTCCCTTATGTTGACTAATTTATTGTTATATAAAGCTCAAATAGTTCGGGCCCGAATAGTTCGCAAAAGCCGAAAGACCGAATATTCGGGGCATCTTTGCGCCGAATACTTACCGAAATATTACGGCACATCCCTAAAATATTAATATATATAGTGCTGTTAAGTAAAAAGGGCCCACCCAATTTTGTTATGCAAAAAAGGCCCACCCTGTATCTCCGCATATATATGATGTGTAGAGCGAAAAAAATTGCTGGACCCATTAACACCATCGAGTATGCATGAAAAAAGGTGTTATAATGGTTCAAATCAAATTATTTTGATTTGGCAATTTTCTGAAATTTTTTCAAATATTATCAATCTTTCTATAAGAATGATGATCGTGAAAAACCATTTTGATACTTTTCCAGTCAATACTGCATTAAGAGCTCTAGACTTTAAATTAAATCATCTGAATTAAAATTATGTTACTACCCATGGCAAAGTAATCCCACACCAAATTTCAAGAAATTTGATGCAGCCAATCAACACACACATACCACACTATCAAAAAAACATACACAAAAGTATACATAATACAAACCAAAATTAGTCTACTTTTTTTTTAATTGAAAATTGGCTAGACATTTTTTTATAACACCTAACAACATGGTATATTGTTTATTTTTTAGTTTACTTTACTAATTGTCGAAAAAAATCAAAAAACAATTTTGTTATGTAAAAAGGCCACTTTTGCATAAAATGATTATCTAAAAGGCCCCATCTTTATTTTTCACCATGGTATGGATACTAATAATATAATATAATAAAGAGAGAAGAGTTTCAGGTTCTAGAGAAGCTGAAAGATTACAATCAAGCAAGCAGTAGCAGTGGATTTGGAAAGTAGATTTTTGGAATTTGGTGCTTAAGTGAGGAATTTACTTATTTGTTATTTTTATTAATTTGTCTTTTTTAATTTTAAAAAAAAATATAAATTTTATCATATTTAGTCACAAAAAACCTCATAAATAACAAAATAATAACCTAAAAAACACAAAAAAAATTAACTCTAGAGAGAGTTAAAAGGGTGAAACAACAAAGGATGATTTTTGAAAATTTGAGGAAAATTTTACACTTTTTATATTTTATTATTTTTTTTATTTTAATTTCCAAATACAAAAATAAAATTTTCTTCCTATCTATAAAAAAATACCTTAAATAACAAGATAATAACCTTAAAAATACCAAAAATTAACTCTAGCAGAGGTTAAAAGGAGGTGGGGCCTTTTTGTCATTAACACAGCCCTTTTTGGCAAACAGCGGACCTTTATTTGTGCTTCACGTCGAGTCTAAATAATTTTAAACAATTCTTAAAGCAAAACAAAAAATTTTTATGTTGTAAACATACATAGGACCTGCCATTCTTAAGAACTTATTTTAAACTGCAAGTATATGTTAAATCGATTATTAGACGCATGACTGTATCTCTACAGCACCTTTGATTTTAGCTACACACAATATCTAATAATAATAATATATCTAAAAAAATATAAAAAAAAGAAAGAAAGAAAAAAAACAATAAAAAAAAAAAGAACAAAAAGAAAAAAAGATAAAGATATATATATAAATAATATATATATATATTATTTTCAACATATATATATAAATAACTAATTATAGTATATTATATAGTTAAAGTTTTAATTTAACTTTAAATTAACAAACAAAACAAAATACACTGCATTTGAGATCATTTATGGGCACTCTAAGACACTAGGTAGATGACAGGATGGATTCATCCACCCTCTGTCCTCCATTGGGCTTGAGCCCCTAAGAAATATATCATTTCTATGGGGGCTTGAGCCAATGGGGTGACAAAGTCCCCCGTCGTCCACCTAGAACCCTGACAACTGATATCTATTTGGTCTACTCTAGGGTGTGTTCGTTGAGTTATACATCATAAAAAGGACTTTACATATATATAATAGGCATATATAATAATAATATAATAGATATAGATATAAAAAAAATAGAATATATATAAATAATAAAATAAATATATATATATATATATCCTTATAAATAATATAATAGTTAGGCGCCTCATATTAATAGGAAGTTCTCGAAACAAAGTATATAACCAATATATATATAGGTAATACTGTAGACAGCGTCCCACACATTTTAGAGACCAAAAATTTTCTAAGGTCAAAAAAATTTCTAAGTTCCCCAGAAAAAGTGAAGATTGAAGTTAGGGTTTTTTAAGAAATGTTTAGTGGCAGCTTCTGGCATAAGTTCCAGAAGCTTGCCACTAAAGAACTTTTCCTTAAAAAACTTACTTTTCTGAACTTAGAAATGTTATGTGTGAAGTGCAACATTAGAAAAAACCCATTTAATCGTTCTCAAAAAACAGTCCTGATGGAAGGGAGGGCCCCGTCACTGTCTACGAGTCATTCGTGTGTAAACAATACATTTAATATATATAATATGATAGGTATAATAGTATATTATCAGGTATAATAATAAGTATAGAATATGAATATATGAGCGAGTTATAGATAAAGATATAATATATATATATATGATAATAGATATATAGTAATAGGTATATATATATATATATAGTAAATAAAGTAATAATAATAGAGTGATAAAAATATAAAGAAAAGAGTAATAATTATATTAAGAAATAATATATAGCAGTATAGTAATAATAATGATAGTAATATACACATAAGTGCGTTATCAGTATATATATTAAATATTTAATCATCCTGGAACCTTTAGCAACTTTTTTAGAAAAAGATACGGGAGTCCTGTACGGTAGTAACAAACAGGCACGAAATCAGCTATATATATATATATAGGCCGTAATCCAAATGAGAGAGGACACACGGAACATAAATATAGTAAATATATAGTATATTAAATATTATAGGATATATATATAGTAAATATATGATATAAAGTATATATAAATATATAGAATTTAGTTTTTTATTTATGTTTTCCTGTTAAAGTATTATTAAATTTTTATTTAAAAATTATAGTAGTGACAAAAAATATTTTACCAATTTTATCGTTATTTTATTTTTGTTACTATATAAGGTTAAACTTTGGTTTATGTATGTATTCAAATTTTTTGATAATCGTTAAAAATTATCAATTATCTAAAGATAATTATTATTAGATATATTAAATAAATTGAAGAAAATTGGAAAGAAATATATTGATAGTTATCCCTAAAACAAGCCAAAATAACTTTTTCGGAGCTTTTCAATTTTCAAGTAATTTTCGTTAATTGAACATAAAACATTAAAAATAGTATGCTAAGACGCAAAAAAAAATTATTTGTATGACACTCATATTCGAAATTAAAAGTTTATAGAAATTTTTTAATACAATAATGCTTAAGCTTTCTCACACATTTAGCAACATAATTAACAAAGAGTGTAGTGTGGTTAGCATATTCTTCTTAAATTTATTTTTTTGGTAACCTTTGTGTATACTAGGCCCTATTTAAGTATGTATTGACAAGCCCTAAGGTGCTACATGAATTTGCATGGGCATGTTTGATGATTGGTTCTATTAGCTTGACTGGGACAGTCTAGAATAGAGCCCATGTGGCTTCTATACTCTCTATATATTTTCTAATGAGTACGGAGATAATTGAATGTTAATGAAAATTGATAGAGCACCAACATAAAAATTACCACCTATAATCTAAGAGATTGGCAACGCTAACAAACACATATCACGCACAAATATGATTCGGAGTTAATGATATTTGCATGATGAAAATTTAAATCGCAGACGAACAATTCAAGGAAGTGGCAACCTTATATATTTTTGACTGGGATAGTCTTGAAAGGCCCATGTGGCTTCTAATAACTGAAATTTCTTATTTTAACTGGGACAGACTCAATAGGTCAATGACGCTTCTTACTGTCTCTATTTCCATTATGTCCTTTTGTAAGTTAGTAAAAAAAAATAATTAAAAAAAAAAAAATACACAAAAAATTGATTATTTGATGACAATTTGCTGAATTTTGGGCTAATGGATGTATTTATCCAATCTAAAGTTCATAAGCTAAGCATGAGCAGTCATTCGAAAATTTTCACCTAACCGATATCTGTTTTCGTGTGTAAGTAACCATAGTCAAAATTTAACTTTAGTTTAACTTTAACCAATACTTTGATACTTGCGTACCGGCAAACATTTAACAACTCATCCAAAGACAGTGGATGAGCAATAGCGTTTTTAAGCCACAATATAAAAAGTATGGAAGTTAGAATAACTATGAACAGTAACATCCAATCAGGATGAATCCTTCGCAAGTATACTGTGACTCCCGAGAGTACCATTTGTTTACAAACATGAATATTGACTTCGGGAATGCATTTGTAAGACAATACCGTTTTATTGAAAGCACAAAAGTTCATCGGAATAAATTTTATTAAATGCAAATGATTAGAATGAATGTCTAAGCTAACCTCCAATCCGTGAAAGTCATGCCAGTCACACACATGATAATCTATACTTATTCGATAAGTAATCAGGAACATAACTATACTTTTGCTTACTCTTCACTGACATAGCCCTATTCTAAATGAATTTCTTTATACAATGCTATACTAATTCAAAGATGTAATAGAATGCTGAATACTTAGTTTTAATAAGATGTTGAACTAGATTACTTAGTAGGGATGTTCAATGAATATTGGTGCCCTTCACGTAAAGATTCTGTAAAAATCTTGAACATTCTTCAAACGAAGTGTCACATAAGTTAAATCCAGATTTGTATCCTAAAATTTCAATAATTAATTTGTTGTAGCGAATCTGAAATGGCTATGCTATATAAACAAGCATCGGAGGCTTAGGTAAAAATCATTTTAAAATGCGATTTGGTTAATTAACTTATTAAAAGTATTTGTGCCACATTAATTATTTAGCATTATTTTTTTACATAGACCAGTTGTAGATAAAGTATATTTATTATTAATTATTAGGGTAAGACCGAAGGTTTGACCCAATTAAACCATTGAAGTTACTTAAAATAATACTTCGTCGAAATTCGTTAATAACTTGGCGATAACTAAAGATGAAACAGATACAGAGAGATTCAGTAGGTAAGCAGCAGAGTTTACGTCAAATAATAGCATAGAATAGTAACGTCAAATATTATCGATAGTCGATCAGATATAAAGTTAGTGACTTAACTGCACCATCTGCTCAAGATTATTATGACTAGAGAAATAGTAGGAGCTACCAGCTAAATCTCGAAAACCAGAGGAAAGCCAGCATCTAAAATGATATCTGAAAAGAAGAGAGAGATGAGTTCTGTTTTGCGTATCGATAGGCTTTAAGATAATCAATTTATTTAATTAATTATGTCTATTTGCATGATAGATAGACATATAATAAAAGAATTTAGTTGTTGGGTGGAAAGAGTCTAAACCATAATGTAAAAAAAAATGAAACAATAATGAGCAGACAATTAACATCATTGCAAACAAATGCGCAACATCCGCCTTTGGATGAAAACTGTGGATTGAGATAGTAGACACCAGAGTATCTGTTAACAAAAAAGGTTAAAAAATCTAAGTAATTTTCAATAATAATAAACAAAGAATTCAATAAATAAAAGTGATTTAGTATAATTAAAGAAAAATTACTTTTATTTTGAAGACCTCCCCCCCCCATCCCTGTGTACGTGGTAGATATGGTAGGTAGGATTATCGAGGATCACCCTTGCAGTATATATATATTATATATATATATATATATATATATATATATATATATATATTATTGAGGTAGTATAATGATATTATATATATATATCATTATATATATTATATATATATATATATATATTATATATATAATATATATATATATATATATATATTATATATATATATACTATATTTGTCGTCGGTTGACCTTGATGGTTTCTGTAGGTAAATAGATATGAGAGACGTACAAAAATAAATTTTTATTTAACTCTTTTCTTCTTCCGACATACGATGACGACGTAAGGAAGTTGAAACTTAACTAAAGTCCAGAACCCCAATCCTTAGAAAGCCACTAAATGAATAATTCTATCGAAATAATAGAATTACTGTAACGCACTTCTTCATCAAACGCTTGGTAGCGGAAAGTGATAAAGAGGCGGCAAAACTGCTCGCAAACCGACGCTGACCACAGTCCGCGAAATAATAATGAATAGTGTGAATTTCGTAACAGGCTTACACCACATCACCCCCTTTCAGCGGAGTAGGCGGCAGATAAGTCAATCGAGATAGCGTCTTGGCCTAAGAACCTACAGCCCACTACGCGTACTACTCGCCGTTCTCAAAGAAGCCAGGGCAGAACGAAGCGAGACCTGTGAAGAAGATGTCTGTGGTTGCTGCGATACTGTTGAAGCGAGTTGCGCAGCAGTTGGAGCAGACGAAGGAGTAGAAGAAGTAGGAACTAAAACAGGAATATCCGCTCTGAGGCTGTTCCTAAGACGGGCTGTTGGAGTCGATGATGAGTTGTTTGTTGGTAGCTAGTCAGGAGTCTGAACCATAGGTAGTGCTGGGGGCGGAACAGGTACCTGAGTCAGAGGTAGAGTTGAAGATGGCGGTGGGGGAAGTAGTGGTGGTGGTGGTGGTGAAGCAGAAGGTATAGATGCAGGTGGAGAGATAAGTGTTGGGAAAGAAGGTTGAGGAAGGGAAACTGGAATGGTGCGAGAAAATAAATCAGAATACTGGGTATCATGAGGGTTAGCCTCGAAATAAGCTGGCTTGAGACAATCGATAGAAATGACCTCTGTGCGGGAAGAACGTTGGATCGTGAAGAACTTCTCCTTCCTAAGCATAACCGGAAAAGGTCATTCGTACTTAGGTTGGAGAGAAGTGATATGTGAATCAT
>JABUQX010060284.1:0-37500 GCA_015478945.1 Trachelipus rathkii | reverse complement strand
AGTTTGAAGTCATTCGAAAAAAAATTGTAGGAGTTGAAGCTAAAATGTCAAAACATGGGTTTATGAAAAAATTGACATACATAAAAAGAAATGACTTACAGACACAGAAAAACCACTCTAAAAACACGTTTTAGAGGGCAAAAAGCTACAGTGTGGTGTTATTGATCAAAATCGGCGTGAAATTACTAATTTTAGTCCTTTATGGGGAGTTTGGAGGATAATTGCTTCAGCCCGAACCATATTGGATCCTGCCCTTCTCAAAGCACGCTCAAAACCTGACGGAAATATCCTGCAATGATTTTACAGTTGAACATAACTTCGCAGAGCGATAGGAGGAAGGAAAGTTTTCTTTTCCGATTAGGACATTTGTTTCTATCCTGAAGAGCACGAGAAGGATATATCGAAACACTGATTTTGAGGAGAAAAAGATTTTAGTCAGAATATGGAGTGAACCTGCCCATTCCTCGGAGATCACGGCCCTACTTTTTCAGCTGTCTCGAAGCCGTCTCCCGAGTCCAAAGCAGAGAATAATATCAATGTAAGTAGCAAGAAGCCTACGCAATGTCCCCCAACTAGCCCGATTTAAAAGTGCCAGAAGTGTTTTGGGCATGATGAGCTTGCTGAGAGGAGAAAGTGTTATGTAATTAAGAGCTGCAAGCTTGTGGTTAGAGATACCGATAGGAGGGAAAAATTGTTTATTTGTAGCGAGAAGGAGAAGTTGGTGAAGCACAGGTCAAGAGTGTTCAAGGAATTTGGTTTAGGACGAATCTGTATGGACATGTAAGTTCCTTAATGCAACTGTTTTCAGATCATCGAGAATACTGAATGTTATTGGCCCTACAATTCGAAAACTTCAAAACCTGTTCAGTATGAGAGGGCCCAACACTCCACTGTTGTGTTAAATTGAAGTCCCAAGTAGAGACCTCTCTGCATTTGGATGAGAAAAGTAACAGTCTTGTGAGAAGTAGTTAGATATTTAAAAATGGCGGAAAATCTGTTCTATTAGAGAGCAGTAGTAGTAAAAGATATAGTAGTAGTAGTAGTAGTGTAGTAAGTAGTAGTAAGTAGTAGTAGTAGTAGTGTAGTAGTAGTCAGTAGTAGTAGTAGTAGTAACCTTAAGCCATAGAATATCAAGTTAGAAGATTCAATGTTTTCGATACGTTTTACAGGATTGTTGATAGTTTATTAGGCCACGGCCTCCACATTTAGTTTGAAATTGTGTAAAAGTTGAATGTTAGTGATAATGAAATCATTAAGAAAGAATTCCAGGGTGACTAGAACTCAGACAAAGTAAGAGAGGTTAGATGAGAGTTAGAGAGTGAAAACGTCACAATTCGAAGTTAGCTCTTGTCCACGATCTTGGCGAAAGTCAATAGAGTACCCGTCCACGCCCACCCCAAACGTTCACACATCTCTGGTCATTCGTAAATACGTGCGCTCCACAAACTCACAAAAATTAATCGTACAAACAAACACAAAGAAGAAAAATACTAAAACCTACATTTAAAACTTTAGATTACATTTATGGTATCCTTGTTTATAAAAATGGAGAATTAAAGGCTAAACCAGTATTTACAGATATATAAGTAAACCCTAAAAGTTAGAAAAAGGGGTAGACACTAAATAACTTATTACAGCAACTATGCAAACCTAAAAAGTTATAAAGAATGAACACTAAAAAAAGACTTTAAAATCTTTCGGTCAGTAGAAGTTTAGCAACTTGTGCCTCTTTGTAAATAACCAAAATATTAATTAGTTAAACAAAGCAATAAACACTAAATTTGATCATAAGTATATAATATATATAATATAATATATTAATAATATAATTATAATATAATATAATATATATATATATATAATATAATATATATAATATTATTAATAAATAATAAATATATGTGTTTAATAATAGGGCAGTAGTAGACGTTGTTTGAAAGTGCTCCCTTGTTGAAAGTTTATCTTTTATTTTATTATATCGTTATTTTTATCGGCCATTTCGTGAACATTATGTGGTGTTTTTCAATCATTTTTGTTTTAATTCAAAGTTTTATTAAATTGTATCCTCTCGGTAATTATTCGTTTCGGCGAGGTCTGAGTTTGGGATTTAAAAGATAAGTTTTAGCTTTAATTTTTTTAATTTTTTAGTTGCTAGGTTTTAAACAAATTTTAAATATTGCCTATCAGAGTGTAGCAAAGTTATATAGTTTTAAGTTTTATTTTCAAAGTATTTAGAAATTTTTAAATTAATTTTACGTAATAAAAATGTTTATAGGAATGAGTTGTTTTCTGTTTTCAATTTTTTATCAGCTTTCTCCAATTGTTTTAGTCTGTTTTTGTCCTTAATGTTCTTATCTTTTGTGTGTGTGTGTGTGTGTGTGGTGTGTGTGTGTTGTGTGTGTGTGTGTGTAATCCCTATAATGTCTTTGGAAGTCAGAAATTGTCAAATTGTGGTTCCGCACTGCCCGTGTGTTTAGAGCGTTAAATTATAAAATTAAACCATCTCCCTAAAAAATATTTTTTTACAAAATAAAATGAAAAATTGTGCAACGGCATCTCTCGTTTAGATAAGAAGGCCGCGATGTTTCAACATTTACCTCCCACTATAAAACATTTTATCCAAATAATTTACTTCATGAGCCGTGTGCCCTGCTAATTATGTAATCTCTTAACTGATTACCTGTTGTTTCCGTGTATGTGGATAGCCCTGATGTATATCTAGCTCTCGGAGGTAAACGATCCTTAATGTGAATATTTCTCTAAACGATTTAGATGCTGAATTTCAGTTACATCGAGAGAGCAAATCTTTCCCGCAAGATCGCTAAAAGAGATTACTCTAGATATATATAGAGAACTCTGCTTATTAACTCACACATATCGATCATTTAAGAACCATAAAATCAATTTAAAGGATGCTTATAATATTAATAATAATTTGTGCTATAATATATAATATATATATTATAAGTATCACATTATAAAAAAAGTAGATAATATTATAATATAGTAATCACAAAGAATATAATTATCTTAATATTAATACTAAAATATAAATTATTCAACAAAAATGCTGTAAGAGTATATTAAATAATTGGACAGATATATTTCAGAATTTACTTAATATTTGCCTCACTTCAACTTCTTTAAAGGACGTCAGAGGAGAGATATTTTTATTAAACATACGAAACACAATATACACTAATAGTTTTTCGTATAGCTATATATAATGTAAATTAAAAATATTTTAGTTCCTGTATTTCTATTTCTGAATAAACGTTTTCGAAATTCAAATTCAAATTTCTATGATTAGTACGAAGTCATTAAAAAGTTAAATATAACTTTATCATTATGTGTTTTTTTGTCGATCTTATATTTAGTGTTATTAAATCTATAGTTTTAATGTTTAATTAATAAATAGTAAATATTATTTATATTGGCCTAATAAGTGTTATATTTATACATTTCATCAGTATATATACTATATATAATAATTTATTATCTTAAATCAAATAAATAAGTAAATAGATTTTTCAATATATTAATTAATAATATATATATATAATATATATATATATATTAATATTTATATATATAATTAATATATTATTTTATATATATTAATATTTATATATCTATATATTTAATTATATAATACTATTATTTCATAATTTCTCATTCATTGAAGGGTCTGAGGTGGTTATATATTGTATGCCTATGTAAACAATTATAAATTAACTCTTGTAATACACTGTCTCGTGATCTTCAGTAAATCTCTCATAACTTCGATGTATTCTATTGGCTCATATAATTCATTCCTCCCTATTCTACTAAATTTAATCTTGTGAATTACTTGATACTTATTCTGCCATAACAGAACAGATTTTCACTTCATTTCTTTGTGAATATACTTGCTACTTCTATTCAACGTAAGTAGACTGTATATCTTCTCATCCAAATGATCATGATATAGTCATCTTATTTTATAGTAGGTTAGATATTTCAAATGTACAACATAATATGGAATATGGTTAGTGTAGTCCTCTATAATACTGTATATTAGGATTGTTGGAGGAGCCGAATTCATTTCGCATTCTTCCAACTCTGAGATTTGGTAAGCTAACTAATAATCAAATAGAAATATACCTAACACACCATTCCGGATCGTATTATATATAAGCTAAAGGTAATAAGCTCCGAGACAGCAGAATTTTGAACACACTTGACCTATTTCACACTGTGCTATACATTGCGATCTCTTAGTTAACAGATTCTACATTGCGCCTCTCAGCTTACTCTCTCTGGTATATAGATCAATGACACAGAATACGTAATGCTTCTCTCATTATTACAATTTTACTAATACTTTCTCTCTTCACCCTATCCAAGTCACCTTCAACTTTTTCTCACAGTCTCTCATTGATTTGAAGGAAATATGGTCAATCAATACAGTGTATCGCCATTGCGTGGGGTATCCCTTTGGAGTGGTGCGTCGACTATGCTTAGTTCTTCGTTTAACTATTTCTGGCGATATTGAGCCTCTTTATGAGTCTGATAACGCTTCGCTCTGCCACTAAGTAGTGATGTGAGTCTAGATTAATATCGAGTGTTTAATATCGTGGATTATCTATTATTATTATTATGAGCTAGTGTTCATTATCCTGTCTTATTCGATATAAATCTCTTATTCTCTCCCTATAATCCATGTTCGATCATGTGCTTGTTCTACTGGCCATTCAGATGTACTGATACATGTGCGTCGTTATTATTTAATTATTCAGTTTGAGTGTTTGAAAAATTCTTCGTTTTATTCCTATTTAACTTCTTCTCAGCTTAATTTATCATTCATGTGTATTAAATATATCGTTTGCAGGTATACTCTTCAGAGATCGTAGCATAAGACTCGGGTCTTTCATATTCAAATCTATAATCTTGGAATAAAAAAACAATTTTCACGGAACATATTAAGACCTGCGTAACTACCTTCTTGGATTTCTTCTTAACTGACAAATCTTCTGGCCTTCTGCCAAAATACATATTCTCTATGCTAATATTTGTCATTTGGAATATAGCATTCTCTCTCTCTCTCTAGAATCTGTATTGGCCTCTATTAAGCTTTTTAGTACCCAATAATCCATCTTACAAGTGAGATAAAGAGCACCTCAAATAATCCATATCAGACCATCCTATTTTCTACTTTTAATATAATGAATAAAATTGAATTCTGCTATCGACTCTGCATGTATATCTCGACTGCTTATACGCTCCTCTAGTTCTCCCTGTCAACTGATATACTATGTCTTTTCCTCTTGATTTACATTTAGATTTATAGGGTACATGGCAGCCCATTCCCATCGAAATCTCATGAAGCATGTTAGGAAGAGGGACGAGGTCGGCCAGATATGGCATTTCCCTCCTCCCCGAATGTTTTGAGACAATGTGCGTTACGTAGCTGACTCCCGAACCTCGTTTCAAAACCTTATATTTATATAGACTAGCCTTCTATACTCAACGTAAACTTTCTCCCTTAGTGCTATGATAGGCACGCATTCGGATGAGGTCCAAAACCATAGGCTCTCTAAATAATAGTGGCAATAGAGCGTCGACCATCTTTGTAATTTCTCTATGTACCCTTGAATCGACATCCTTTTATTAGCTAAAGATCTCACTTGATTACATATTTGCCTATCTCAAGATTCTTTGAATCCTCCGTTTCGGTATTAAAAGATATCTATCAATACTTTAGCATGCATCTCGCTTACATGTAAAGTTAATTACAGGCAATAGGTTCAGTAATTACTCTCTATCATTACTGGACATCTGCATAATTTTACTCTCCATATATAACCGCACGAGTATCGCTCACAGTATGGATCGTATTCATGAGTCATGACCTTCAAGGAATGACCACTCTAGCGCTGAGTGCTCGGCATTGATACTATCGTGATTCTTGTAAAGCAGCGAATTTAGTGGTGCCTTTTGTCTCGTCTCTCTTAGAGATACTACGGTCTTTGACACTTGCGTTTAACAGGGAAGGAAGGAGTGGCGCCTTTGAACATCTCTCCAATGTCAGTTAATTGGGTTGATCCGTGGTAGAGATTTATTTTTTTTTTTTTACTTGGAATTTAAGATTAAAGAAAATCATGGAACTTGAACAAGGATAAATAAAAGCAGAACTATAAACGCAAAACTCGATGATGTATATCTTGGCGCGTAGGTTCAGAAAAATTAATAGAGTAAATGTAATTATTAAATTGCAATTGCATATTCTTTTCATGAAACCTATTTTGATCATTAAAATTGATGAAAATAAAATTTACACTACTATTTTGACATTTTAATTAACATTCCCAGAAGAGGTAAACCAGACTTTGTCAGTTTGTCAGTTGAAATGAAAGGAAATAGCTCGAACAATCTTTCAGAACTCATCTCTAAGAGTCATTAAGCCAGTGGTTCTCAAACTGTGTGACGCGTCACCTTTGGGTGAAGCAGCTTCCCCTCAGGGGTGACGCGAAAGATTTGAACATTTTCATAATTGTATTTCAGTTTTCATTTAAAAATTTTAATCGATTTTGAATTTTCCAACTTTGTTAAGTCATGATTTTAGTTATGTTATCCTTATTTTATTTTTTAACAGAAAACCGTGTTATAGAAAACGGATTTCTATACAAACGGATATATATTGTAAAATTAAAAAATGGCAAACGAATTCGAACGCTTTTTTACGTTAGTTATCGACACGTTCTGATTCTGCATAAAATTTTTCGGGTTTCATGTGTTTTTTAGTTAGTAGTCAAATACGTCATGTCAGACTCTTCGCTCGAAAACTCGACCGGTGATGGTCGTCATACTCATTTAATTATATTGTAGATATAAATGGACAATCCTATTCTCATGCAAGTTCTGAACTTCATATTATATAATAATATTTCTGGAAACACTTACTGAGTTTGATGGAGCCGATATCGTTCTATTTCATATTTTTCTTATGCATTTCGATGCGAATCCATAAGTTTTTGGTTTGTCCATGGCTGTCACTCTGATCTTTACCATTGGCGGATAATCATGAGACATTCCTCTAATTATATTCTTACTTTTACCTGTCTTAATCAGATCGAAATTCGTGTCTTATAGAACACTTAAAACTATATATCTAACTCTAGTAGGCCATAGGAATCTTAACTCTCAGCACATGATTCGAATCTCTCGTTCAGCTCATATGCTCACTACATGTGTCTAATACATGCTACTGCTATATATACTCTTTCTGAGCTCCTAGGAGGTATTAGAACTGTCCTAACGTGAATTCTAAAGTCTCTCCTATTCGACATTTCTAATTTCTGCGAAAGTTGCTGATATTTTAGAAGTGTGCCTGGTATTCGGTTGTATTATCATACAAAACCCTTGTATACGACTTATCAAATTTCACTTTTATAGAAAATTCGCAAAACTCTTCTCACTAGAAGGATGTCTTCCTGTCTTCATCTCATATACTAGATATACCCTAATAGCACTTTTCTGAAAAAATGTGTTCTCTAGCGATCTTCACTGTAATTGGAGCATCATGCTCCATCTCACTTTCGGGTACTCTAATTTTAAAGTCGTCCACATGATTGAAATATATACATTACTTTTACGCCTTCAACATACCATAAGCTCACATAATAAACTATCTTGGACACACCTCCTACATATCACATACGGCTCTGCTATTAAGGCTAGGCCTCAAAGGAAATCATTGAGGTAATGATTCTATAATTTAGATTACGAGTAATCATATTATTTTATCTCTTCTACAATAGTTTACTCCAGCCTATATATATATACATAATGGGTCTCTATCTCGTGCTTTATATAAGTGAGATATTAACTGATATATTCTCAATCTGGGTGAGGGTCACTTATATCTTGGTGTTTCATATACTCACCGACTTTTTGGACAGGTAGTCGAGTCAAAACCAAACATATTAGGTATACCTTATAAACTGTTCTATATGTATACTTACTCTAAGTATCTAACTTTTGAAGACCTCTATCTCAGCATGAATCCTCAGGTGCACATGCATGTTGGTACTTTATTGTGCCTTTATCCTATAGGTACCGCGCGGCAGTGTTCGAGGGAACTTTACCACATACGTAATTATCATGTTGATAGCAGATATCATGAATTACCTTCGATTAAATAATGAAAGTTCGAAGTCCAAACATACAAATTACCGAAACGTTCGTTTCTCGTAGAGGTTCTAAAATGGGTGGTGACTTCGGCAAACTTGAATTAGTCCAAGGAGCCGCGAATCGAAAAAGTTGAGAACACCGATAAAGGCAATGAATAATAATTCATTAGAATCATTAAATTTTAAACTAGCGAGCTCACGCATAAGAACTGTTTTTTGCATTGGTAAAAATGGTATATGGACGTGAATTCCAATGGTCAATATAATCTCTCTCTCTTCTCTCTCAGACTGCTAGGATGTAATTCCAAGCATTTGTCTTCTTCCCTGCCACCTGTGTTTCTTGGAATGTCTCTTCCAGCTCGTAACCTCTTCTCTCTCGTTAGTCTTCACTCTGGCTAGACTTTTGTATTTAATATGTACCAAACTACCACATATTATTTATAACGACCATAGTTTCCTCTTTAGTTTTTTGTCATCAGTTCTTCGTGTGCTGCTTACTAATTTTTACTTGCAATGCTTATACTCAGTCTCTCTTTGAATGAAAATTTTGGCGTTTATATTGCAACACTACTACTTACCTCTGTAAATATAGCTTCTGCCCATATAGTGTGAGTGTGGTAATATATATATAGGTTTATAAGTATACACTGATATAAAATATAATAAATAACCTTGATATAAATAACGAACAACTATAAACTATATTATATATAAATCATTCATTTTAACTAAGCAAATAATAGCAATATTATGTATACTTATAGTATTATATAATTAATCGACCTATAGTAATACTTTGGACCTTCTTCATTTTAAATGTATCTCTAAAATACCTGCAATTATGATAGTACAAGCCGAAAAGTTGAATACACTTCAAATAATTTGAATACGAGCAAGCTCGAAATAAAAGTTCACCTTGCTTTATATACTTCTATATCCTAATATATTTAATATCTATTATTTCATCAATTATCGTATATGCTTAATATTATCTAAGTTCTAGGCACGTGCCGACCTATATATAGAAATTACACCCGATAGGGTGTCTATATATTTATATATTGTTATATAAGTATACGTAGGGAATTATCACGTAATTTGAGAAAAATTCTTGAATTTGCGTTTACTACTACTTATTTTTATTATATACTCGAGTTAACATTTAACCCGCCCTCCTTTTATATCTATAATACAATTTTTCTAGCATGCCTACACCTTACGTCATAAGGAGATGCGGTCATATAATTTAATTGTGTACTATTATTCACGTTATGTTATAATAAGATTATATAAGGATTATCGATATTGTCTATTATTATTTAATAGGATAATTGATGCTATAGTAGTTATTGAGTATATACCTTCTACTATAAGTTAGTACCCACCCCTACTATACTATTTTTATATACCCTCTGTGTAGATATTATATTATCTATTGTTAGACGAATATACCCGATATTGTATCGATTTAAATACCATATATCGACATATCATGATTCTCAGATATATTCTGTGGTTATTTTTAACGTATATGTAATAATACTATTCTCACTACCTACAAAGAGTTTATATAGATATTAGATATTACGCCTACCCTCACTTTTACTAATGCACTACATTGATACAACAATTTATATTGTTTTACTCATTAGTAGAGCATATTATATATTGTAAGCCGAGCTCGGTGAGTTATGATTTATGTTTTAGTATTGTTTTTAGAGGTTAATGCTCACGTAGTCTCACTATATATATTAGCTGAGCTAATTTATGACCGTGAAGCGCCGCGTTTCACCGATTAGCGGTATTTAGAACGAACCATACTATGTGCGTTATTTCGTAGTAGGGCTACTAGCTTCGGTTACAAATAATTACCTAATCATAGTCGGTCGTCAAACAGGGGTAGTAAATAGTACTCATAATAAATAGAGATCCTCGATTAGTTACTTTCCCAACGCCAGAGTCCCATGGCTATCACCTCAGCCGGGGGTCATTTATTATTATGGGGGCAAGAAATGACCGTAAATCTTTTATGAATCGATAAAGATATTGATTTAAGTAATAGAGACATGAGTATAATTCACTTCATTCAAACTTGGTACATGCCTTCTTTATATGGTATGCAATAATATTTAGTTGACATCCAATGTGTCTAATCGTTAAGTTCTTATAGGTGGTAGGGCTGTGTATCCCTCCCCTCAAAAACTAATTATAAATGGTGAACTTAGTATATAAATATAGCTATGAAATTTGTGTGTAATGATTGATAAGATATAGATTATAAAATAAAATATGAGAATAACCTTATTTATATTGTTAAATTTAAAATTTGAGCGAACCATAATGGGCCGTAGATCACGTAGTAAGCTTGTAATATTGTTTATAGCTCTATATATATATATATAAGTGTCCTAGATAAATGTGAAATACTGGCTCCAACCTCATATATATCAATATATAGTGGATACAAAATGATATGAGTATGTTCATATACATATCTTATATATGTATAGTAGAGCAAAGAGATAGAGATAGGAGATAGAACTCATATTTTTGGGGTTCAGAACCCCAAAAGGAGTTTTAGGTCCCCTTCTTTTAAGGGGAGGGCACGCATCATGAGAGAGAATGTTAAGAGGCGCAACGAAAACGAGCTCCTTAGTCAATGCCGGACTCTACTACCAGCTGATGTAATGGAACTAACTCGTAGGTAAATTATGTGAAAAGAAGTAGTGAAGACCTAACCAATATGTAAATGTCTATTTTGACTTTGCTGATCAGAATGAACCCAATTAATATGCCTAGTTCTAACTTTAGAAATTAGTTATCCCATCCCGTTATGTGGCATCGTGTTTTCGTATTAGTCCCGTTACAATTTATGTTCAGAAAACTGTTTCTTAGAGACATATGCTGTAGGCATCAATTTGAACGACCCTCGCTCATAGTCTATATGATTTTTTAACCTTTTTACTAACTAAGATCTCATATTTTATAGTATGTAAGGGTATTACCATAATAAATCTCATAAATGAGTCTGAGTAACCCTGATTACTCAATAGATATAGGTTTACTATTACACTATGTCTGAATCATACTCGTTGTTATACATCTATTTAATAATCTAGTAATTACGTAGATTATATGATAGGCTAAGTGACCGATAATCAGCGTGATAATGAGTGACCCCATCTATAGTACTAGAATAATACTCAGGGGCCTACTACCCCGATCTCTAGTAGTGAAAACGACGCGGGCTAGTCTCATCAATCAAGGTGGGCAATATTATACTGTCTATGCAGTAAATCAGTGATAAAATTATATTTCGTAGTTGTGAACTATAGTTAATACGCTCTCGAGAGCTGCGCAATATTACTTCGCGAACGCTAAATATATTTATATTTCGTAGTTGTGACGTTAATGTACACTTTTTATATAAAGTGTTTAACACCACTTTTGCATTTCTTTTCAGAGTATATATTCGTTATTTCTTTAACTATTGTAGACAGCTATAATTTTATTTATTACATTTAATATTTCTTAATTATTTAATGATTTTATAAACCAAATATTATGTTCACTGTATAAATTATTTGTATATAAAAAAACTATGTTATTTATTTCTCAGACCTTAAAGTATAACCATATAAGTCAGTCAGCGCAAATTAAGCCTCCAGATATACCCTTCCTCCATCACCCTGGCTATATTAGCTACTTTATGTCTTTTATACGGCTTTATTTAATTGCAGTTATTACTTATTGGGCTTTCACTGTTTCAATGATCCTATATCCGTAATACACACATTATGTGGTAAAAAGTATATAAACTTCTCTTAAATCTATATGGATATATAATTATATAATTACAGATAGGGCGTATAATACATTCCATATATAACTATTATGTGCTAACTCTGTAGTTATAGTACTAATACTCGAAGTTATAATTATATAAGAGAAACGATTCAATCCTTATATAAACAATAATTATACATATTTATCTATATATATATAAAATTGGATTTATATCGTTGTAGAATTATATTTTTATATTTTTTATTTATATATAGCTGAATATACTTTCTTTTAACACATAGTATAAAATTATTAACATAATAAATTATAAAATATAATGTTAATAAATACTAATAAAAAAGTGATAATGAAATATTTTCATCGACTAATTATACATAATTTAGCAATGTTTCAAATACCATTATAATAAAAACCTCGAACTATTTTGTTACTATCTACTAATTCGAATAGCTCATGGAGATTGCTTATCGTATGCAGAATTTCCCTTAATTAAAATATAATTAATATATATATATGTATATTGAATTTAATGTTTCACTCTTCGTCACTATTTAGTTAAGTTTTATTTTTTTGATTACGTTGCTCAAGTTTACTCTTTATAAGTTATTACAAATTAATATTGGATAGTATATACTATGTATTATTTATATTACTATTTTTAATAAACTATATAATTATTTAATATAAACTTGAATTCCAACATAGAGGAATTTACATTAAACGTCGAACATTGAAGAGTATGATCGAGTGTGTAAATTTATATGATCACTCTAAGTTACTGTACTTTACTTGTACTTGATTACTAGAGGTACCTCACATTTGATTAGCTCGAGGAAAACCCTTTCTTGTATCGTATTAAACATATTAAAGAGTAGATGGATAATTTTGACAAGAACCAGTTTAAATAATAATATGGTAGTTTTACTCAGTGTATTTATCAGCGAAATAATATTTGTAGAAATATAAAGATGTAATTCATGTATTCTATAGAAGGTAATTATAACTCGTACATCATAAATCGTATGAGTGAATTATAAATTGTAAGATATGTCGGAACACATGCAAGATTGATGAAGAGTTAGGATGAAAATATAGTAATGCGTAAGTTGAAATAGAGAAAGAAAATGAGAGGACGCTTGAAAGTTACTTGTATGATTTCCCGATACGAAGTGATTGAGAAGCAGACGTATACCTGGATCTCGTTTAATCCACCATGATCAATATTATATGTTATCGAGATGAAAGATTTCGCGACTAAGATATATCTTTATATATAACACTACTCAATCTAGTCTACTATACTCTTGGCAGATATGAAGAGACATGAATTTCAGATCAATGTTTTAGCCTTCGCTCAAATTTGTTTCCATCACAGCTTAAATAACTTCTTAAGTGTATATAAAGACAGTTACATCTATATCCTTACACGGTTATATTTAATAATGTTGTGAACTTCTAAAGGAGTGACAGGAGTACTTGTTTTGGTTGGTTTTTATCCTTATATCGAATGTAAACTGTATTCTAATAACCTAGAAATATAGAAGTACTCATTATAGTTGTTAAATTTATATTTAACCTACTTTAATAAAATAAATTTTAAAACCTTAACTTACCAATATTCTTTATTGTAAATACTTGAATCGTAATGATGAATAAAATTACATTACAAGAGGATAAGATTTATAATTACTTTATTAAAAGGAAATGTTCCTATTATAAAACTAAAACTATCAGTAAGATGTAAACTTCTGACCTGATCACTCAGTAACTAATTCATTAAAAAATAACTCTAACTCTATAATAATATAATAATAAAATCTGATAAAAAAGTTTTTAATGATATAATAAAAGTGAAAGTACTGCAACGGAAAGGAAGGTGAGTGGTGGAGTGTTCCTACCGTTGCTTTTTTCCGTCATAGCTCCTTTTAATAACTTAAGTGTAGTATATCCGAATAAGTGAGAAGAAAGGTAGGTATCATTAAAACTACCATATAGTTGAGTATGTAGGATAAAATGAAGTATTATAAATTTAAAATTTATTAACATTTACTGTAGCATACATGACAATCAATAACCTCAGTCACTCATCTTAAGTTAATCTACTTCAGACAGCTACAACTATACAAATAAGTGCAATATCAAAGGGTTACTATTACTTTCATCTCACAGTAATTTATTCATACAATTACATACATCCATGAGTCCTTCATATCCAGAATGATTCAGGACCATTATTCTTGCAACCTCTGCCCAAAGTTATATACATGTAATCCAAAAATATTGAGAACAGATTAAATATCAAATTATATAGATGAAGGAAATAGACGCTTGAGGATAAATCATAGATCCAGATCGAATATATGACAAATTGGAAATAACGGTTCCTAGCTCTATTTTTACGTAAAAGCTGAACATAGAAAAAATGTGATATAGCGTAGGGATCTTTAAAGATACTAGTAAATCGTGTGATTAGCCTCCAACTAGAACGTCAAGTGCCACATCCTCCCTCTCGAATGATTATTGCAGCGTGAACCTCCGCGGAGAGTGTATATAGAGATATACTCTGAGTTTTTGAAAAACGAAGATACTTTATTGGATAAATTCCTGAGGTATGGGAAGCTTGGCATAGAAGAGGTCGCAGAAGGGCTTGAGAACTAAGCTTAATACTATAATATATTTTTTATAAGCACTCACACTCTCCATGCAATAGAGATTTGACAGGTGATCATTCCATCGGATAGTTGAGTAAACTTCGCTCTAGGGAGGAGTCGAATATTGTTGACTTGGTCATAGCCCACCCAGATGCTCCAGCGTGTAGGTTCGGCTAGCGACGCGTCCTTGTTAGCGGAATGTGATTAGGTACCCTTACTCTCGAGTCACTACGTGTCCAAAGAAACGCTCAGACTAGTGTAAACTTCGACCTAGCTTTAGTAATGCTTTTAAAAAGTGCACCCAAAGATAGCAGCCCTGCATTAAATAATCCCCAGAGTAGGACGCTTAGTACGATAGCAAGCTTCCTCTCAGAGGTGCCTGTTCGTATTGACCATAAGTATAGTAATACTCGGATGTACGAGAGTGTCACGTGGTTTCCAGCGAGGAGTTGGAGATAAGCAGAACAAAATCGCCGTAACGATATAACACAACTACATATGGCCATTATATTCGTATATGTATTATATGTGTATATTTAATATTATACGTCTGACAGATTCGTAATTATCTATCGAATAGTAGATAATCTGAGAATCTGAGTGACGTGAAAAATAACGATCCCTGTAAAGGGATCGTTATTTTTACGCAACTCACCTCTTGTGTTCTAGCGCTCAGTGGTAAATGCCATTTACTTCGTCATTCTACTGGTGTTAGTCTCAAACTCTGATTTTCTATATGGTCAGTACTTGCCTCGATCGTGCCAACTTATCCGTATATCGTAGGTAAAATTTGTATAGGAGAGTTAGATGTGGAGGATCATGGTTAATACCTATCATTGTATACGAAGTTATCAACGGATCCTATCATTGCATTCCCTACTTAATGGTATAGATGCTTGGCTACCCCTTCAATAACACTTAAATTATTCAGTGTAAAAAGGTACATAACTGTAAACTTTCAAGTATAAAAATACATTAAGATAGGATACTATGCATTAATCCATATATTGGTGATTAAATAGCATAGATGTAACTATCAATATAGGTGATGGTTCTTCTCAGCTCACCCCAAACCGGAAATATTAGACATATAGATACGACGAAACTTGGTATAATTACATCCATTTCATTTTAATGATCTATCCTTCTGACAAGAAAAAAAAAAAAAATAAAAAAAAAAAAAAATAAGATAAAAAATAAAAAAATACATAAAATAGAAAAGAAAAATAGTTATAAAAATAAAAAATAAAATAATAATTAATAAATATTTAAAATACAAATTAAAAAAAATTTTAATAAAAAAAATACAAAATAAACAAATACAAAAAAAAATTTAAATAAATTCTATATTCTATATAAAATATATAAATTATTAATATATATTATAATAATAAATATTATTTTTAATTAAAATATAAAAATTTTTTTAAAATATATAATTGTTAATTATAATAAAATTTAAAGAATTAAACATTTATATTCTTGTTAAGTTAGTAAATGTATTTCTCTAATAATCAATAATAATATACTCTATATATAGATTTTTATATAATAAATCAAATCAACCTCACTTTACATAAAAGTCTCTGGATGAGTCAACTCTTGAGAGTCCAGTCTGCGATAGCCTCTTTAGAGCTCTTACTCATCTAAGTACCTTATCCCTTACTCCCTTCTCTTCATTCTCTGTTGAATCGTCTAATCGACTTTACAAATACGAACACCCATTACCCATCTTTCTTCTCCTCTTTTAATGAATAATTTATACATTTTTGAATTTCACTGTCATATTTGTATACTATATATATCACCAAATAAATACTTTTTAATATATAATTTATTATTTTTTGTGTATTACATAAGAGTCCCAAACGTAAGTTAGTTATTTTGTTCTTTATCATAATATATATATATATATATAAATAATTTTATACCCGTTTATTCATAATTTGATAATAGGTATATATATATCAATGTAAAATAAAACAAGAAAAGTCTAATTATTAAATAAATAACAGATCATATGATATATATGCTAATACGAACAAAGTTTATATTACATACCTATCTTATGAAGTCATAATAAACATAAGCTAATCATACTACTGAATCTATATATGAATTAATAACACATAACACTCACAAATACCTAATACACATTCGTTAAAACACTGTAAGTATAACAAGTATTAACATTAACTAAATGTTCCTATAAATAGCTTAAAACTATGCACTACTAAAGTAAACTAACATATGAGTTGTACAGAAACGTATGAACTGCACACAAAGATTTTGAGCTATCATGTAGAAAATTAAATATTATTTTATACATTAATATCATTAAGTAATTTATATATAAACAAAATTTATCATAACCTTGTGAGAGTGTTAATTAATATATACATTACTATCCAATAATGAATAAGATGCAAATACGTTATATCTAATAAATTGTTATTTCGTATATATAGATTCTAATTTAATATAGCTATAAACATAATAACTAATCACTCTGATACTATATACTCGAATATAATATAATGTACAACTCATCAATAAACTAAAACATATATTTACTTAAGCATGTATAATTAAGTAAACTAATAGTTTTATTATTACTAAAATTAGGAGGCGAAATACATAAGTATACAACAAATACTTATGACAATGTATATCTAGTATTTTATAATTACATAGTTACGTAAACACATTTTATATGCGCACACGTAAATAAACGCTAGTCTAGCTTATACATCTTTTTTTCTATACATAATCTCACTGATATTTTTATACTAATTAACATTAGTTAGTAACATATATTTATAATATACTACAAATAATAAAGTATCTATCTACAATTCTTTATATGAAGAATACATTGGAGTCTGGAAAATTAAAATATGTTTATTATATTTATCATAAATTATATAATTTAACAAAGTTTCTAATATAATATTATCAATAATAATAATGTCAATAACATATATTAAGTAGATTTACAAATATAGTAAACTTACGAAATATATAATACTAGTATATACTCTACTCAACAATCCTAACACTTATTACACGAATATAAGCAGTCATAACTAATATTAATCAATAAGTTCCATAATATACTTACATACTTGATTAATCGTAACTAATACATTGTACATATTAACAGTTAATAGTAAAATCTTATATTCACACTTTTCTTCTATATTAACATAATCTTATAATAATATATCAATATTGTGAAATGTACATTTATTATTAATTTTTTGCATATAACTCGAACATAGTTATACATTTTAATATCTCAAAATATATTAATTCTCATATACTCTAATGACTTATTATAGCATAATTACGAATTAATCTGTCAATATATG
The DNA here is from genome assembly GCA_015478945.1 of Trachelipus rathkii. Taxonomy (NCBI): domain Eukaryota; kingdom Metazoa; phylum Arthropoda; class Malacostraca; order Isopoda; family Trachelipodidae; genus Trachelipus; species Trachelipus rathkii. The sequence continues at coordinate 19,500 of JABUQX010060284.1, read as the reverse complement.
GTTATATACTGTACTGCCAACGCTGTTAAAATATTCCGTCTTACCTCCCTGCTGGCAAAGAATTTCACGTAATCACGTGAACATGCTATAAGTGTGACATCTGTATTGCTCGTAATGAAACCATGAGGTACCTGATTGGACTTTCTATTTCTGGATCCTAGGCATATTGGGATAAGTAGTTTTCCATAATATCTTTGACCATTCTAAACTCTGTATGCGATGTACCTCATATTGACGATATATATAAATACTCTGAACGAGTGTGACCTCTAATGAGTCTGTAACTTAAAGTAATCCAGTTTGATTATGTATAGCTGGACTCAGTGTGGCCTCATCACAGCAAAGCACTATTCTTTCCAAATCACTGAGAGTAATTGCCTTACATGCCGTTTGGTCAACAAAATATCTTTGATCCTCTTTTGAACATTTCATTAATCATAATGTACTTTGTCCTAATTCATTCTATGATAACTTAATCTCTTTTTTCTCGTAAATATTAATATACTCAAAAGCTAGTTCGTCTCAGACTTTGTGTCTCGATACCTATATCATCCTTGTGGCTCAGATCCTTCCATCTCAGTATCATTATACTGTTTAAAATCAACGAATATATCATTGTTGACCTGTTTATTCACTCAAGGTTGTGACATATACTCATAATCCTCAAGACGGGTCTATGTAAGCTCATGAATCATCACGCGAGTAAGCCTGAATATATGTGACTATAGTATATTAGTAGGTCATTATAGATGTGAAGTTTTTAAGATCTATTTAACACTATCACTGTTATGGCCATTCCGTCGAATATTAAGACAAGCATGTTATTTCCTTTGAAACACGATGAATAGTTTAATAGTAACTAGAGGATCTTATATCCATAAGCACTATCTTAAGTTTCTCACATAATTTATTATTTATATGTTTAAACTTTACTAACTAGGGTGAAATAATAGTACTTAATACATCCTTGAGGGACAGAAAACTAGGTTGCATGAGAACTGTTGTCCGTGTTCCTACGAATCTTCTCTTTTGATTGTCTTTTTTGTTATTAAGACTACTTCTTGTATTGTTTATTTATGTTGTGACTTTATATGTACTAATTAATAATTAGCTCGTTTATTGTAATTTAAACAAACACTTTCTAGTGATTTGTTTGATAGCTTAATTTTGTTTAACTTTTCTGAGTATTTCTTTTAAAAACTTTTTGTACTTAGAGAGTTTTGTTAATTTATTTGAAAAGTAATGTTGACTAAAAACAGAATTGTTAATTTAAATTATTTATATAATACATTATTTTCATATTCTTCCTTAAAAACTTCTACTAGTTTTATGGAATTCTGTCATATCCCAAACACTTTTTCTATTCTTCATTTTTTTTCGATGTTGATACCCTTATACATACTCGTTATAAAAAAAGAGATATGCACATTTTATTGATACCAGTGAGAACTAAAAAAAACAGTAAACCGTAAATAACAAAGTTGTAATCGGTTCGCACAAACTATCCACCAATTCTTATACCATATACGACAGTATAAACCTCTGTATCGTTCTTTAGCATTTATTCAGGATTTTTATATTTAGAGATGAATAACATTTTCATATTAATAATGTTTCCCTAACTGATGACGAGCGATACCGATATCTGTTCATCCGTTGTAACAGTGTGTGGGAGATATGTAAAACGTGGAATTTGCTACAGAATATTCCCGTATACTCATTACACATACGTATTGTATTCAAACAAGAGTATCTCTTTACACGTCAATCTCACATCTTTATTTTCACTCGAAATGTTAAACAATATGTTTAACATTTCTTTTCATAATCAGGAATCAGAATTTCACGTTTATTTTCAGTCTAGTTATTTCTAGTGATTTAAATTTTTGTAATGCATCTATAAATAGACGGTTGAATTAACCCTATCACGGCAACTCATAGAGTCAACGTACACAAAGTTTCGACGTATCTCAATATTTCAGGATGCAATAGACAATTACAAGTCTTCCTCTACTTCTTTGAAATACTACGAGCAATAATTATGAGTAGTGTAGTGACATTGCACCGAGACCTAACACATCTTAAGCAAGCATCAGTATTAAGCTCCGTTACATTAACTCGTTTAATCTTACGGATGAGCTTAAAATTACAGATAACAAGCATACTCAATATAAACCGTTGAGACTGCAGATAGACTTATAACCTTTACTTTACACACTATCCTTTTTATAATGAAAGTATGCTTTACTTCGATATTTGTGATTTTGTAACACTTACGGAGGCTTAAATACAATAGTTTTAATTCCTATTCATGTCTCTTTCTTACCCAGAAGAAAGTTGTAGAATTTCATCTGATCTTGGGTGGTTATGTCAATATAATGCATTATATCTCCTATAAATACTTAATTCTGATAAAACTTGTGCATATCGAGGTGATAATGGAAATATTTTGAACTAACAGACGTAGAACATAAGTTTTCAATATATTGAATAGTAGAGAGGCAAAACAATATACGGAGTCGTTATAAGACACTGTCTACATAGTCATATATCTACTCCTCTCAAATTTCCTTACATATACTGCTATAATACATCTAAATAAGCACAGTTCAATAACACATATTAAGCTCTCTCAAAAGTCTCATACTCAACTTTAATCAATCCAAACGAGTGGAATATGTAGAACTAACATTGAATGCGTAACAGAACCGAGTTCAGGATTCTCGCTCTCTGAACTAATACGTGAGAATATCAAATTATCTAATCAATTTCTCTCTCTCTCGAGCTAGCAACAGACTCTCTCTCTCCGAATAACACTGCAACACCAGTATTGTTTACTGGTTCTTGTTCAAATTGTTTTCTGCTTATTATCTTATCTTAGATCATATTAGTGTTTTTCTTTTATATAAACATGTGATTCATAATATGAGATTATATCCCTTCTTGTTGTTTTCTTCCTTGTTGTCAATCAATAATTCTTCTGAATTCTTACGTGATTATCTCTAAATATATTACAACAAACCTTTTCTGCTTATTCTCTCTCAAATATATATCAGACAATTATACTTATAATATATCTCTCTCATTTTTGTGAACATTATTATATTTTTTTTTTATAAAATCTTTTATGTTATTTAATTTTATTTTCTTTAAACTTTTTTGTTTTTTTTTACTAAAAATTTTTTATTCTTTTTATTTATATTAATAATCAAAAAAAAAATTATATATTTTTACATACACTAAAACAGTAATCAGTAAATCATAACTACCCCTCTATCATCCCCAACTAACCATGATCATAAATCCCCTGATTTTACTATAATGATAGATAATGCATCTTACATAACAATAAGTTATATATATTAAATATGTTATATAAGTTAATATTAAAACTTAATAGGACATATATATCAATATTGTAATAACTTAATAACTATATACATAACATATAATATCTTATAGTAGTCATACGTATATACTAATAACAGCTAATTACAACTAGCTAATTACTCTATATACTACCTGAATAAAGTTTACATGGTGGTTAGGATAGTTAAAAACTCTAAAGTATTTCATATTTATTTATATAATATTCCAAAGTTTAATGAAGTTATTTGTCCTCACACTCAAGAACATGATGTAATTTCGATTTATGAAACGGAAGCTAGGTACTAGCTGTGATGAAATAATAACGATGTAAATGACCCACAAGAACACTCACGTTCTCCATTTTTAAATCAGTAGTATAAGCAGTCATTAAGCAACTCTAGACGACAGAGGTGTGCCTGATAAGTACAAGAGTTGAGCGTAGAGGGAGTTCTAAGATATACCTTTGGCTCCAGTGCTAGATTCTCTAACACCCTTTTACGTGATAGGCGACTTATTTGGAGTAGTATAATAAGCTTTAACCTGCCGGTCCTCGCGATTAAATTCCATAATCAACATCGCTCTTTTGTATTACCAACAATTATATACATGAGTGTGATATCAAGGGAGTTATGCTATTGCAATATTCATACATCGATTCCATGTAAGAGAGAGTTTTAAACGTATAGATAAAATGAAAGGCTTTCCTCACTTTTACATTGGAAAATAAATTATCCTAACGTAAATTACCTCCTTTTGTGATATATAAGTGCAACAATATATACTGAAAGTGGGTGAATACCCATGTTTCTGTTTTAGAGAAAACAACTCATCATTTATGTATATAAATAAGCACCTAGTATGTCCATATTAAATGCGTTACACTAAATCCTTCGAATATTTTAGCACTGATATTATCGACCGTCTCTCTCAAAGATGAAGTACAATTTAATTACTGCTCTGTGAGCCTTCCTCGCGTTTCAATATACTTCAAACACAAAGCACTTAGACTGAAAATAATTTTTCTAAGGATTGCAGCGCAGTATTTAGAAACAGTGTGGTGAGCGCGTGTTACCTGACGGTGTAACTCGCAGCTTGCGTATATTCGCAGCGATCTCCGGGAGGGCAGCGCGAGCGCTGAGGTGTCGCGGCGTTGTCCATTAGTTTGGGCCAACGCCTACCTCCGAATTCACTGGCCTTTAACATTCATTTCGCGAATCGCTTGTGCGAATCGATATAATAAGAAGCCATTTGGCTAAACTCGTTCTTGGATTCAATGTATACAATGTGTTCAGTCCCAACATCTCCCACCTACATGGGACCCGGGGTTTCTACGCCAGGATACTTCATATATATGTTAGTTTGGCGCATCCATCAGATGGAGACATTCTATACAATATAAGTCGCAGGATTATACTCTCTCAATATGCATATATAGAAAACATATATAAGGTAATCCTAATATCAGGATGTAAAGTTATTGATCGATTTGTAACTTTTTTAGCTCACACCACACTGAAACTCACAACACGGGTGTCTATTTTCATGCACTCTGTCCGCGGATAAATGCGCTACACATACAATTCAATAATCACTTGTATTAACTATGAGTCCCAGACTGCGGTCCCGTAGTGCTTTTTCCTTATTCTCTCGTGTCATATCATTATTATCCCTAAATACCACTCAATTCATTGGGTATTACGATCATAGTGCTAACGCTCATATTACGGATTATTTACTAAACGAGCTTAGAGTTCATTTCTAACTCATGTATTCCTTACTTTTTTAGAGGGGATGACCCATCCCCACTCTGTCAATACACGAACGAGAGAGACATGTCCTCTTACGAGAACGTATCGTGAATATATGCGGTGAGTATACTAATGACAGATACTCCAACGCGCTAATAATGAGATGTCGTTTCTTTTCAACCAATCAGTTCGAGGAAACAATTATTTCTCAACTACCTCCCCTCATTTTCGAACACCTACATTTACTGGCTAACTCATTAACTATATTGATTCTGTTGGTAGCCATGGTATATCGTTCTTTACTTTGACATCATTTTGCGCAACAGATAGCACAATTAGGAATTCTTGCCTTTGTCAGAGCGATCTCCGAGCCAATAACTCATAGGAATTTATTACTGGTACAAGAACCAGCCTAGTTTATTTGAGCAGTGTATTATTTTTCGGCACTTTCATGATATAATTGCTATTGTTATTTCTTCTTTATAATATTCCCATAGTTTTATACTTGAAAACTAGTTTTTATAATGTCATTGCCTAGAATTTTTTTCAGATGTTTTCATTAATTTTGAGACGTTTATGTGGTAGTGTGTTTTCAAAACACCCACCCTACTGTATTAACTGTATCTCGTGCTGAAACAATTGTGATTTATTTCTGTTAAAACAACATGTTTATATAGATTTATTATAACCTAAAGGGACTATTGCCTCATATGCTTTTTTTTTATTGGATTGAGGAATAACTCAAGAAATGTGTTCACCATTTTTCTACTATACCCAAACCTAGCTATATATGCTAATCGAGTAATGTGAACATCTTATGCCCTAGGCCCACTCGCCTATGGATAACCTAATAATTATATTGACTCATCCCGGTCCTTCGGGCGTCCATTCTCGTGGGACTCTGAGCTCGTTTACGTGCGGAAATTTACTGTAGATCCGAAGGCGTATAATGATCTCCATATAGTCATACTTGAGGACTAGTTCGTTGTATACTTTCGGTAGATATTATAGCAACACCCATCAAATGAAACGAATAGGTGTGTTTTTTAGTGGACAACGTGGATCAAAGCGACAAGGTTAAGCCCTTCTACAGACAAATGCATAGATCTGCAATTGCGATATACATACAAAACCCAGTCTTATCACACGGCTGAATATAAATAACAGCCTGGCACATAGCCATCTCAATCGTGACGATCTGAGATAGACCTATAGGTAATTGCGTAACTAACCGGGACAAAACCATCCTCAAAACAACAATCTCATACATAAGACACTATCCAATAACGCGTATAAGACTCTCAGGCTCAAAGCTATCCTAGCTCATACAGAAACTTCAAAAATGTCAACTCATGACATAGTGCAAGTAACATTTAGAAAACATAAAGTGAAACATACAAAGAGATGGCGTAACCTTAATGCCACTTTCTCAAGCATCTTCTCTAACATAACAATGCTAGTTTTACATTAAAATGTATTAAAATTGATTTCTTAAGAAAAAAAATTTTACATTACAAATGACTATCTATCGTTAAGGTGGAGCACGTAGAATCAGTATTTTCGATCTCTTACTGAATCCGATTCAGAAACCTATACTAAGCGACATCGACTAATGTTAATACTAATTGTCCAGTCGTCGATTCTCAATAAAGCTGTTAACATTTTAGACAATCAGAATACCCGAAAAATACTTAATGCAAGGATTAATTGTTACAATCATACAATAATGCCTAATCCACCACTACATCACACATATGAATAAATCGCCTACGTATTATAAACAAAGGATTAGATATAGACAAAAGAGGGGTGTCAGCTGGACTTAACATCAGTAAAATAACTACCATTGCATCAATAACCTATTCATACTTTTTCTCAAACATAGAGTACTTTTCACTCTTTTAAGAAACATATTAACGGTTAATTTTACAGTGACACAGTGATAATTTATTTAAGACAAAAACACTTAGTGAATCATATTCTCACAATTCCTTGGTACTCCATTAATCATTGCGAGCGCGTCCGCTAATAGTTGCTACATGATTACCTCGTACAAAGTTTTTCAAATTAACTATATAAGACATAAGTAGTTTAGACACCACAAAAGATTATTTGCACGTAATTCTATAATGACCGCTTACTAAGTGTAGCGCTTAATTTCGATAATAATCTCCGAACAAATGGTTAGAATTAGCACAAGAGAGAGCATAGAAGAGCGCGAAAAGTTTTAATACAGACATGAAACATAAAATAAGGTTCTTTGAATAAGGTTAATTATCTTCGTAGCGAGGATATTAGAAAGATCCATGTAACAGTATTGTACACACTCGTCTACCATAAAGCATCCTTAACAATCCAGAATGAATATGACTTATCCACCAATCCGCTGTCCACTCCCCCTGCCCGTTGCATCCAGTCTCCTATCACATGATTACTTTGAATTATGACATGTATGACTATCACGCGATCACATATTTCGTGATATATCATGCTTATCATATCGGTAAGTAGTCAACATACATAGGCAAAATGATGCTTAAAGTAGTCTATTAGAATTAATTATACTATGCCCGAATATATTAAGTAGTTTATAGCGATATAATAATGTGTTATAATATATAGAATACTATTATTATAAATAGGACAGCTAGGTGACCCATTTTTTCGGCTATGTCAGGGTTAACCCTTATATGGAGAAAAGTGAATATACTCTGTTTTTCAGATACATATCGAACCCGGTAGCTCACTTTTACCCTTACGCACGAATAAACGGTATTTGCTAACATTAAGCTCTCAAAGAGTTATACCACTGAGTATCAACAGTGAGATGTTAACCATATACACATGCATACAAACAGGATACCCTATTCACACTTATTTTCAAAGAAAGCTAAAATTAATCCAAATGTAATATTACACAAGCCATAACGTGTTCATAATTATGCAATATGTATAACATATATCTCATTCAACAAGTAAGGCTCTATCCAGCTTTGGAGAACGCTTGTCTATAGCTGATCATAATATGGGACGCTGTCATTTATTCACTATCTAGCTGGCTGATTTTGATAACCAAATAAAAATCAAACTAATTTTTTTCCTAGACTCTCAAGACATAGTAAATTGCTGTGAGCGAGGAAATATCTCAGTCGGCAATAATACAGATACCGCCATAGTTAAGTTTCTTATATCATAGCACGTTATTACGAATAATGTGGCAAGACACACACAACAACAAGTTTTAACCCAAACATAACATAAAATAACATTCTAATACAAACTTTTAGCTAATAAACTATATATATAGAACATTAATAAATCAGTTATCAGGTGAATTTAAAATATCATTAACATTTTTAACATTTCTAAATATCTTAAGCTGAATAAATTCAATAAATTAGCATGTAAAAATATTACAATATATCTACATATTACCTGATACGTACTCTTATAATCAATTCCCTTCTCACATCTCACACTACCTACCATGGATCTAATATATATGGGCTCTATTTCACTGAATTCTATAATTCTCTGTTTAATACTTCCCGGTAACCGTCAAGTGATGAAATCATTTTTTCGTGATGCAAGCTCCTGAGCGATGACACGTCATACTCATCACTCGTCGTGTACCTACTCTGCCGTTACGAACATAAATTCAATAATTTTGTTTGTACGTTATATTATATATATATTAATATCATATATATAACGAATTATATGCTAACGTAACGATTGGTTTCCCATAATAAAGCTAACATAGATTACCAGAACTAAGAATATAATGTACAATGACAACCTAACACACGTTACGCACGAATAACTACTAACATTAACAAAAAGGTTCCATACTTAACAACAGTAAAGTACCTTACACAGCAGCTTACAAACGTAACCTATTCACACTCTTTTTCAAGCATATTTCTAACATAATGTTAATTTTACATTAACACTATTGATTTACATCCATTTCGAGTATCATTTTCGAATAACATAGCACAAAAATGATGTCTTTAAATACTAACGGAATTAGCGAAAACATAATAATGTTTTTCATTATTAATAAAGCTAACATAGCATCATGAGAACTAAGAAAATAATGGTACAAGATAAACCTAACACAACCTACGTTCGAATTAAACCGGTTAACATTAACAAAGTTCCACACTTAACATCAGAAAAGTAACTAACATTGCATTACAAAACGTAGCCTATCATTACTTTTTCCAAAACTATATCTCTAACACATTAACGTTATTTTTACATTTGACACAGTAATATTTGACAAAAACTTAATTTTTGGCGCATGCGCATACTTATCATTACACACCAACGACGATAATGTAAACATAACAAAGTTTTATCCAAACCATAACATAAAAATAAAATTTTTTGGAATAAAAATCATCATAGTAAATCTGTAATAGTTTACTGATTTATAAAACAGTAAATTACTAAAATATGACCATTCAAACCTTTCTACTTTCAATAAACTATGTAAAATTTATTAATTTCTATGAGTATATTCATTTTCCATGAATATTTATATAAGAATAATCTCATTTCAGGTCTAATAGACTTACAAGTTTTTATGTATATGATATATACTAACCATCGTATATGTGCCAACGTAACATATAATCGATTTTTATTACTATCAAGCAAGCTACTCTATTCCTTAATACTGAACTTAGGTTTCTGTTACTCTACTCAAACAATCCCAAACTCTAGACACTCCACCGTTAGAGATACGAATAAATAAACTTATCATTATAACATTTAATAACATACCACTAACACTTAATCGACCAGTAATATAAGTTTACCTTAACATCAGATATACGGTTAACTAAACTTTAATTCTTATATTCCACATTTTTTCATAAGCATATATCTCTAATATCATAGTCCAATAGCTGTAAAGATAAGTAATCAGCTTTAATTAATTTTAACATATAATATAAATTGTTAGCATACCCCTGTCTATAATCATTACATACAGACTAAAATCGATATATAATGTCTAAATATACGTAATAACATAAATTTATTTATGTATCTCATCAATTTCGTCATATTTAACAAAAATTAAGTATAGCGTAGGCAGTTACCCCTCTTACCGTAGGAGGGTAACTGGCCTTCAACCTTATCTGGGCTGAGCCTACATAGTCCTCAGCTTACACCCCTTCGGGTGATCTTCCCCTCTCAGCGTATTACACATAACCTCATTTCAAGTAGGTACAATCCCATAAGTTGGTTTATCTCTCGGTGAAATAGGTTAAATGTGGAATGCTTATACGATACTCTTGGTAATGTGAATAATATCATGTTATTTATTCTGATATTTAGATGAGTAGTATCCAGGGCTGTAGACCCATAACCCGTTACAAACGCTCATACTTAGGGGTGTATATCCCCTATTTATGGTAGATTTCACACCCTCTTCTCAAGGGGTTAGATTTCCCTCATTGTGTAGTGATAGTAGATAATCATCTCAATATTTGGGTATGATACTCAGTTGTGTGCAAATCACCTAATTGTAATGATTGGACATGAATGTTTAGTTACACATACATCTAATTTGTGATTTATATAAGTAATAAGCTTTAAGATTTGTTTAATTACCTTTGTTATATCGTTCTACATTATTATTCACGCTGAGTCTACGTTTGAACTAATTAGTTGCGATAAAAGCATTATATATTAATTCGATATGAACTAGTACTAAGGTAATATAAAGAAATAACTTAGTTTTTATGGTTACTGTTATTATCCAAATATGATTTTACTCTAAATATGTAACTTGTACTACAATAGCTCAAAGATCATAGGTCGAGGTTGACTAATATTATATATATGGATTAGAGTGAGAATACTGTAAGGTATCAAATGTGGTAGGTTATGATTTATCATGAATTTCAGATTTTTACGTTATAAAAGCATCAGTAAATATATTACTCAGCTATATGTACTGTGTGATATTTTATTCAAAGATAACTTATTTTTTATGTATAATATATTTATATTAAAATTTTGTTTATTTTATGTTAAATGTTTGCCTGATCTTAAATACATACGTTGTAATATTAGTTTGCTATTAATAATCTTCAACTATTGGTTTGGTATTGGTTCACAATTTGTATAATTTTGTATTCTAAATTAATTTTGGTGTTTGATATGCCTAATAAAAAATTGTTACTATATGTAATTTATAAACACTTTTATGTTATATGAGATATAAGTCAGAGGTTATGCTAAATTTATTGTTAATATTAAGCTGTTATGTAAATTAATCATTGTTAGATAGAAGAATGATTGATAAAAATAGTATTGTAATAAGATATTTTGTCGTTCGTAGTATAAAATTAGGGTACTTTACTGTCCGTTTTAAGTGACGTGGAGCCATATACGTTAACGCGTGGAGAGCATGAAGCGTGAATGCAGTATGACGTCCACGCGAGCTTGACATATAATTTTCTATCTGACGGATTACGGTTCACATAATATATCTGGGTTGTTAATGTTAGTAGTGTTTTAATTACTAATAGTGGGGTGTTATGAGTTATGTTATTGTACATATATATTACGTAGTTCAGTGTATATGTTATGTTAAGCTGATTATTAATGTTAAAAAATCGTTGTTTATACATATTAGCATAATTCGATTTATAAGCGTTTAAGTTATATACAGAAATTATTTTTTATTGTTATGTTTAGCCGAATAGATGCTCTGAATACTATGTAATATGACTCTCAATAGATTTTAATAGATGCATAAAGGTTCATGGAGGTATGGGTTATGTAGATGGTTGATTTTTACTTGAATTTACTGTTTTAAAATCTAGTATAACTATTATTTACAATATTGATATTATAATTGATATTTTTCAAAGAGTTTATTTTTATTGGTTATGCTTTTGATTAAAATAAACTATATTTTGTTAATTAGTTTATAGTATATTCAGTTTGGTGTGTATGATATAAAATTACACAAGGTTATGATTAATTTTTGTATCTAATATTACTGTGTCTCAATGTAAATCATATATAACGTTTATTAGTTGTTAGAGATATGTATTGTGAAAAAAGTTATAATGTAAAATATAGGGCAGTTTTGGTATGCAATGTTAGCTACTTTTACTGAGTTAAGTGTGGAACTTTTGTTAATGTTAACGTTTATTCGCAGGCTTAGGTTGTGTTAGGTTTATCGTTGTACATTATCTTTCTTAGTTCATATGATGCTATGTTAGCTTTATTAATATGACGATTATTATGTTAAGCATAATTCGCTGAGTTCGTATATAAAGAAAACTCCATTATTATGTGCTATGTTTATTCGAAAATTATCGGTAAATGCGATGTAAACTCAAATGTGGTAATGTAAAACTTACATTTATGTTAGAGATTATTGCATGAAAAGCTGTGCAATAGGTTAGTTTTGTTATCTGCTGCGCTAGGTACTTTACTGTTGTTAAGTATGAACTTTGTTAATGTTAGTAGTTTCATCGTACGTATGTGTGTTAGGTTTGTGATTGTACATTATATTCTTAGTTCTGGTAATGCTATGTTAGCTATATTAATGGGAAAACAATGTTACCGTTAGCATATATTCGGTTGGTTAGTATTAAAGAACTTATTTTTTACTATGTTTATTCCGAATTGATACTCGAAATATGGCTGGAATCGATAGATCCATAGATCATGGTAGGTGTGGTGATGGGAAGGGAATCGTGATATAACATAAAATGGTTTTTACCTGATTTATTGATTTACAGCTTTAAAATCAGTAAACTCTTACACATTACAATGAAAAAATCATACATCAGAACTTGTTTTTTATGTATTTGTTGCGCTGAACTTTGTATTTTTTATGTTATGTTTGGGTAAAACTTTGTTGTGTTTGCAAATTATTCGTTGGGTGTATGATATTCAGGTATGGTTATCATGTTGAAGATTTTGTTCAAATATTTTACTATGTTTAATTAAAACTGTTACGTTAGCATTATATTTGCAGTCATTATGATAACTAGACAGGTTATGATAAATGTTTGGTTAAATATTAAACATATTAATGTTAAAATTAACATTGATATGTTTAGAGATATGCTCTGAAAAAAGTTTGTGAATAGGTGCTAGTTTGTATGCTGTTTAGGTACTTCACCTGATTGATACGTATGACTTTGTTAATTGTTAGTAGTTTATTCGTGCGTAAGGTATTATGTTATTAATATGTTATTGTACATTTATTTCTTAGTTCATATGTAATGCTATGTTAGCTTATTAATGTTAAAAACAATGTACGGTTAGCATATATTCGGGAGTAAGATATATTAAAAGAACTTACTTTTTATGTATGTTTATCCGAAATTTATAGTCGAAATGTGACTGAGTCAACAGGTCACAAGATCATGGAAGGCTGGATGCACGGGGCGGGGATGGGACGGATGGTTTGATTTATACTTGATTAGTGCTTATAGCGATCGGTAAACTGTTACACTTTAATACGATATTTATTCAAAGAACTACTTTTTATTGTTTATGTCTGGATAAAAACTTTGTTATGTTTTGCAATTTATTTGTTGGGATTATGATAGGTAAGGTAATGATGAAATTTTTGTTAAATATTACTATGTTAATAAAAACGTTGTTACGTTGGTAGCATATATTCGACGGTCTGTATGATAATTATCCCAGTGTGAGTATAAATTTTTGTATAAATATTACTGTGTCACTGTAAAATTAACGTTAAGATGTTAGAGAAATGTTTGAAAAAAGTATGAGTTTACGTTTTGCTGACAATGTGAGTTATTTTACTGATTTAGGGGTGGAACTTTGTTAATTTAACAGTTTATTCACGCTTTAAGTTGGGGTTAGGTTTGTTGTTGTACATTTATTTTCTAGTTCGGTTATGCGATGTTAGCTTTTATTGATTGTGAAAAAGCTGTTATTACATTTAGCTATAGTCGTCGGTCGAGTAAAGATTAATTACCAATTATGATTAAATTTTTGTTAAATTTACTATGTTTAATGTAAAATTAACATCGTTATGTTAGAGAATATGCTTGACAAAGTAGATTAGGTTACGATTTTTGTATGTTATGTTAGTGAATTTTACTGTTGTAAGTATGGAACTTTGTTAATGATTTAAGCCGTTTATTGAGGTTTGAGATGTGTTAGGTTGTTGTTGTACATTATATTCTTAGTTCAGGTGATGCTTTGTTAGTTTTATTAATGTGAAAAGCTTTGTTATGTTTAGCATTATTTTCGTTGATCAGTGTATAATGAACTTGTTTTTTATGTTATGTTTGATCCAAAATGATACACATCATGTGACTTGAATCAATAGTTCGATAGATCGATAGATTCAGGAAGGGTAGGAGGACCGGATGAGGAAGAGCAGGGTGGTGGGATGATTTCTATTTATGCGTTTGGGTAATGTTAAAAATGTAAATTTTTGTGTGATACATTAAAAAGAATGTAAAATTTTTTAGGTTTAAAAACAAAAAGTTTTAAAGAAAATATAAATTGTAAAGAATTAAAGTTTTTAAAAAAACTAAAAAGTTTTTAATGAAATGAAATTAAAAATAAATAAAAATGTTTTTTTAGAGTTGTTATAGAAACATAAAGAACATTAAGCAAAAACATTAAAATTTTAATTAAAAGTTTGTTATGTTGATCCTATGACAGACAAGAATCCATATGGTAGTTGTTAATATGTTAGAGGTACGAAACCATACAAGAATCATAGATATTGCGCAATGTTATATATATGGTAAAACTTGTTTCTTTCTGACCTTTAGAGTATGTTACTGGATATTTGATACAAAGTACTATCGTGAACTGATCTCTAGTTTGTAAAGACGCAGGAATCTACTTTACCATTTCTTAGATAATTCTCGCATTCGATATATATATCCTATTATTTATCGTAATATTCAGCTATAGATCATTCTCGTCTTGTGTATTGGATGATTGTACATACTTCATTTTGCTCCTAGCTCGTTATAAGATAATATCTTTATATCAGAGGACTCTGTCGTTAATACCCAATTTGATATATATATATTAGTATGTATTTATATAATTTTATTCTGATCAAATACAAATATGTATAGAGAGCGAATGGAGAGCGATATATTACCTGTGTACCATTCGGAGGTGCAAATAGATAGGACCTTTTAATCATTTCGGTTGATTGAATTCATCAAGATATATCGATACCTCATCTCTAAAGCTTGGGTATATAGGCATATTATGTAATCATTACTGATGTATATTACGCCATTCAAAGTTGAAAAATTATACTTACCAGATATATTTATGATATATGACTGAATCAAGTATATATATATTAGGGAGAGTTATATAAATAAGAATAGAGGTTGATATTTTCACAGCTGAAATCTGATAATATGTTAAAAGTAATTGTAATTTGCTACGCGAACTTAATTATGAGATAAAACCACTCACTCTCAGATGCTGACGCATTCACTTCTATATTACATGTATAGAATTCTACTGTTTCATGCATCTGATAAAATATTATTTATCAAGCTTGTGTTAAAATGAAAATAAATGATTTTTGTCTACATCTAAAGAGGTCTCAGAATACTCAGGATTTAATTCATTTATAGCCATGGTGTTAATTATATGATATTTACAAAGAACATATGCGGTTTATACTACCTTAATATAAATGTGTGAAATTATACAGGATTACTGATTAATAACTATCAGCATAAAGAGTATACAATTTAACATTCACCTTCTGGAACTGAAGAGAATATCGATTATGCTACTGAACTAACTTATAGATATATAATATATATATTAATGCTCGTATATAAATTTTAAATGCAGCAGGCAATATTTATACTTACATCCTTATCAAGATGGTGTTGGAATCATCTGGATAAATATATATGAAACTTTGCTCAATTTTTAATACAGTAATATCTCCCTGTCCTATTGTAATTAGGTGAGATTACTTAATATGTTTAAAATAATAAACGTTATGTATTTTTTATTTATGTATATATATTTATATTAATGCTAGCTGTTTTCATTGAAAATTATATGTTATAAAAAATGCACACTTTAGCTTTATACTCTCTTCCATCCTTCGATAAACTTTTAATCGTAGAAGCGTAAAAATGCTCCGAGTGTGTAGCTCGCTCATGTATTCGTACATGCTTTGTGTGTTAAGTTTTTAATTGTCCGCCTATGATTGAGACTACGGTATTACGTCAGATATGTACAACAATCTTTGATGATCACCTGTCTCACGATTCAGATATGCGTAAATTTAGCTGTGTGATCGATATAGATAATCGGCTTAGAGTGGGGCATGACCTCGTAAATGGATGTTGTCGTTGCGGTCAAGTAAATGATAAACTTTATATGACTTTACATCAACTTTAATTAAATAAACTAATAAACTTACATAAAGGTTGTAATACTGAAAGAATAAAGATAAATGATTAAGTAAACAAAATGGATAATCTTAGTTAAGAGATAAAATTCGTTTAAGTTTTAAGAAATATAAATATATATATACAAAGATATAAGTAATTTATATAATAAAAAATTAAAGTCTAAAATACAATAATAATAAGTATTGTTAAATATCAATTATTTACTTTTAAAGAAATAAAAAATTTAAAAAATAGACATATAAGTATTCTTAAAAAAACAATAAACGCCACAAGATAATTATACCAGAACAGTGAAGTTAAAAAAAATAAATAAATAACCAACAAGGAAGCCAACTCTATGTGATGTTTTAAGATATGAACTACTTTCTCCTGTATTCGCAACGCGTTCGACAATAAATTCAATGACGCAATATCGTTTTTAATACATGTATGCAATGTTAGTTACTTACTGTTGTTAAGTATTGAACTTTTTTTTATTGTTGACTGCTTATTCGTGTATAAGCATATGTATATTTTAGATATTGCTTAGCTTGTGAAGTGATTACCAGTCAATTTATTTAATTTCTGTTTATGTGTTCATATATCCTATGATAGCCTTTAGGCCTTATTGTATATTATATGTATAAACTTTTGACTTAACAAGTAAAAATAAAACCAAAACTTATTTCTTTCTCATTTTCACTTCTCTTGCTATTGAAATTGCTATCTGTAAACAAACATAGCTATTGTCGTATATAAATTTTTTTCATTAGTTTTGAAATGTCTTCACTATCCTCAACCTGATAAAATACATACAAATGACATCGATAGCGAAAAGTATACACGTGCATACAGTGCTTCTCTCGTGCTGCTCAAATTAGGATACTTTCTAGCTCGTGTTTGGTATTAAGCATTGAAAGTTTGTTATGTAGACTGTTTATCTATGTTAAGATGTGTTTAGGTTTGTTGTTGTTACATTACATTGATATATTATTTTTTGTTCTCGAAAGAGTCCAATTCTGTACTTTGCTTTTATTTGATGTGAAAAAATATAATATTTTCTCTTTTCTGATATACGATATGCTTGCCTGTATTCGAGTTAGATTCAAGTATATATGATGATACACAGATTATGTAAAGTTTGTTTAAATGTATACTATGTTATGTAAATAATAACATGTAGTATTAGTTAGGATATGTTTATAAATAAGTGTGTAATTAATTAGGTACTCGGTCTGTAGCAAAGTCAGCTTACTTTCCTGTTGACCTCAGTTAATGGTAATTTTGTTAGGTGTTTTACTTGATTATACATTTTATTCTTATGCATTCATAGAGTTATTGTACTATATATTATATATTCATATGTTAATGCTTTTTAATTGACTGTGTAGAAAACTATTTGTCTAATTTACGTTTTTACTGATTTAGTTTATGTAAAAAATAGTGTTAAATAATTTTTTACGTTATAACATAAATAAAGAATTATAAAAATTATTTATGATAAAAACAGAAAGTTTTAAAGAAATAAGTATAAATATTAAATAAGTTTTTTCTTTTATATAAAAAATATTAATAATAAAAATACTAAAAAGTTTTATAAAGATAATTAATAATTAAAATAGGTTCTAAAGTTTTTTAATATACAAAAAGTTTTAAATAGAATAAGTGAAAAAATAAATATAATAATATTATTAATACTCAAAAAAGTAAATAAAGATTGTGGAAAGGCCAACGTTCTATATGTTGTGCGTAGTTACTTTACTGTTGTTAAGTATTAAATTTGTAATGTTAGCTGTTATTCGTGTTTAAGGTATGTTAGGTTGATGTTATACATTATATTCTGTTCCATCCAGGTTATGTTATGTTTCCATTCCCTGATGTGAAAACTTTGTTATGTCAGCACTTGTTCTTAGTTCAGCATGGTAGTTAGTATGTGTGATGATAAATATAATACTAAGTATTAATACGAAACAGTCAAAACAAGCTTATTTCACGATAGATATTGTTTGGGAAAAACTATGAATAGTTACGATTTATTGTGTATGCACTGAGTAGTTACTCTTTACTGTTTTTAAGTTATGTAACTGCTAATGTTAAGTGCTCGAATTTATTCAGGTCAATAGTGTGTATCGTTCGATTTTATAATGTTATCATTTACAATATCTGTATATCATTCAGTTATGATTAATTTCTATTTATTGAATGTGAAACTAATCTTTGCCTGCGTAGCGTTAATTTTATTCTAGTTATTCGGTGATTCAAGAATATATTGCATAATTACATAACATGATTTCTGGTAGTATTACTGTAGATAATGGGATGATAATTTTAAGAAATAATAATGATATGGTTAGAACATTTTTGATTAAAGTGTGAATTTATAGTTACCTACTGTATAGCATTATGTGTTTAGATTATCAGTCTACAGTTGTTATAAGTATGGACTTGATTAAATTGATTGACTGTCTTATTCGTGATAATAAATAATTAGTGTGAGGATTGTGAAGTGTAATACATTAATTTCGTAGTTCAGTATGATCCATGTTATGCTTTGATTAATATGAAAACGTTGTGTTTACTAGTTAAGCATATATTCATTGATCAGTATTGAAATTACACAAGTTGTGATATTAAATTTTTAGTTATAATTGTTACTTATGTTATAATGTAAATAATTATCAGTGATATGTTAGAAAAAAGTGTATTAGGGGAAACTTTACGTTTTGCTTACAATGTTAGTTACTTTACTGTTGTTAATAGTGGAACTTTTTGTTAATGTAACTGTTTATTCATGCTTAAGATGTGTTGGTTTTGTGAGTGATACATTATATTCGTAGTTTAGTTGATGTTATGTTTGCTTTTATTGATGCGAAAACTTTGTTACGTTAGCATATTCATATTATTTGATATCAGTTAGATTTATTTATCACATAATATGGTATATAGATTATATATACTTTTTGCATTAA
>JABUQX010060283.1:27500-37500 GCA_015478945.1 Trachelipus rathkii | reverse complement strand
TTTACCCTCAAAGTGATCTGAAAAAATAGTTAAAATTACCACCGAGAAAAAAATATATAAATGCGCAATTTTTTTTTTTTTGCATATTTTTTTGGAATTCAATTTCGGCCATTTTGGAATGAGTATTTAAAGAGAAATAAAATATTTATTTGCATTTTGTTTTTGTACTATTTAATTTTTAATTGAAGCTGTTATTGAGATATCGCTTCGCAAAATTGGTGTCATTTTTTTTGTGCTTTTGTAGGATTATAGATCGTAGGGTGAACGAAAAAAAGTATATATTGTTTGTTCAAAAACGTATAGTGCGGAAAAGTTGCCTTTTAATATGTATGCTTTACCCTTAAAAATTTGGGAGATGTACGACAATTATGTACCGGTTGCCCCAAGAGTTTTGATCCTGCGGTTTTTGAATATGACACCAATTTTCGTAATACTGTGACAGGAATATAGTTGCCACTGGGCATACTAATATTTAATGTAATTGTAATAGTACGTAAATGTACGTTTTAGTGCATACATGTAACCACAAAAAATTTGGTCAACTAGATAAACTTGTTCTGTTGCTACTTCTACAACAATTTCCATTTATAATCTTTAATATTTTCATAATGCACGAAAACACTTTTAACTTCCCCACCACTGTTTCGCGCCTTTCTGATACGCATGCAAACTAATTGGCAGCTTGTTTCATTTCTCATTTGTCATCATTGTGAATCGAGCTTTAGTTCGGTAGCACTTGTTTATTGTTTAATTGTTTATTGATTTATGTTAATCTTATAATACCATCGTTTGAATCTTTACGGCCTAAAATATGACGACTACGCCGTCAATTTCATCAGTTTTAGAGACTAGAAAACTGTGAGTTATTGTTTTTGGGTCCCCAAGACGGCTAAAAGCCAGTGTTTTACCTACTTATGAAGACATAATGAAGTTTTTCATGTGGTTATGACATGCCTCTGAAATTAAAACATTGGGTGAAATAGGTGAGATCATTTCTTTAAAGCTGACCGAGTTATGGAATAGAGCTTTTATTCCTTATACTATCGCATAATCGGATATGAATTATTTAGAGCTTATTATGAGAAGTACAGAAATCTTTAAAAACCATGAAAAGGGCGAAAAAATTAAAAATTACAAATTAAAATTATATTTATTCCAAAGAAAATGCAAAAAAAAAAGTGACTGATATTGCAGCCTGCAAATGCAAAGAGTTTTCTTTTTTATTTTTTTGTTTATTTTATTTTAATTTTTTATTGGTTGACTGGAACAGTCTAAATAGGACTATGCGGCTTACTTAGAGAAAAATGATCATGAGTTCCGTTGATATTGTGGCTACCAGGAAAAAGAAAGGAGAAGGAAATGTTAAGATATATTAGGTATAAAGAAACTGATTCAAAAAATAAATTAAGTGGACGATAGTTTGGGAAATAAAGAAGATGGAGCTGGAGAAGTATATACACTGGTTATTGAAAATTGCAGTGATGTGGATGTTCACATCACTGCAATTTTCAATAGGCACTTTTCGAAATTTTTCACAATTGCATGTAGAAAAATCTTTGCATTTGCAGGTTGCAATATCAAATCACATTTTTTGGCATTTTCTTGGAATAAATTTAATTTTAATTTGCACTTGTTATTTTTTCGCCCTTTTCATGGTTTTAAAAATTTCTGTACTTCCCATAAAAGTCTCTAAATAATTTCATAATCTGATTAAGAGATACTATAGGAATAAAAGCTCTATTCCATAACTCGGTCAGCTTTAAAGAAATGATCTCACCTATTTCACCCAGTGTTTTAATTTCAGAGGTATGCTTAACCACAAGAAAACCTCATTATATTTCATTAGTAGGTAAAACACTGTCTTTTAGCCGTCTTGGGGCACCAAAAAAAATACAACTCACAGTTTTTCTAGTCTTTAAAACTGATGAAGTTGACGGCGTAGACGTCATATTTTAGGCCGTAAAGATTCAAACGATGGTATTATAAGATTAACATAAATCAAATAAACAATTAAACAATAAAACACGTACTACCGATACTAACGCTCGATTCACAATGATGACAAATGAGAAATGAAACAAGCTGGCAGTTAGTTATGGATGCGTATCAGAAAGGCGCGAAACAGTGGTGGGGAAGTTAAAAGTGTTTCGTGCATTATGAAAATATTAAAGAATTATAAATGGAAATTGTTGGAGCAACAGAACAAGTTTATCTAGGTTGACCAAATTTTTGTGGTTACATGTATGCACTAAAACGTACATTTTACGTACTATTACATTAAATATTAGTACCCCCAGTGGCAACTATAATTCCTGTCATGGTATTAGAAAATTGTTACATATTTTCAAAAAACCATTACAATCAAACCTCTTGGGGCACCGGTAATAATTGTCGTAGATCTCCCAAATTTTAAGGGTAAAGCCTACATATCAAAAGGCAACTTTTCCGCACTATTACGTTTAGGAAAAAAATATATCACTTTTTTCGTTCCACCCTAATATACAATGCAGATTTTGTCTGGATCACGTGGAGTGTAAGGATGCCTAGTCAAAAAATCTGAATTATAGTTGACACCAGGAGGAGTCAGACGCAAAATTTATTTTGGAGAGTGTGGAAAACTTATATTTATTATTAAGGCAAAAATATTCATTCATTTTACATCTTCTTTAAAAAAACTTACTGATATATATAAATATATATATTTATATAAAATAATATATATATATATATATATATATATATATATATATATATATATATATATATATATATATATATTAATTATATATAATATATATATATATATATATTATCTTTAAAAAAAAACTTATATATTACACATTTTCACTGAACAGCATTCTTGTGGTTTAATAAAAATGGAGGTCAGGAAAAATCAGTCATAATTTCAGCGTTGTATCGGCAATGCATTTGGTATTGATATCGTTGTGAATTTTTAGCTTAAAACTTCCGAAACATTTTAATATAAAACTTTTTCTTTTTAAACTGCAGAATGGAAAAAATATTTTCCTTTTTTAAACCTAACCTCCATATATATATATATATACTATATATAATATATATATATATATATATAATATATATATATATATATATAATATATATAATATATATATATATATATAGTATTTTCATCTGAAAATTTGATAAATATCTAATATATATTATATATAAAGTTCTTAGCTCACGACATAGCCCTATTCAAGGAGGGGAACTTCTCTAGGTAATTTCTACCTAGAATTCCGGCGATAGGGATCGAACCTACGACTCAGTTCCGCCTCTACCGATTTAGCCACGGTAACGGCATTGAGCTTCAATAAAAGAGAACAAAATAATCTAACATTGGATATCAATGTTCAAAATACAAAAAGATATTTTATTTTTAAAAAAAATCTTCTTGCTTCGTTAACAGGAAGAATTATTGCTCAATCCTGTCGTTTATATTGTGCAAGATAGGATGAACACATCATTAAAGTCAGAAAAAATACAAAAAAAAACTTCTGTTATTCTTTCTTCTCCTGTAGAATTGTAAAAGAATGTTTTTGAGCCATTTCAGGAGTAGAGAAATATCCTCTGTTCTGCCACGTTTGAGTGAGGTAAATGCTAAAATCCGTTTAACAATTCCATATGCAACTGAACAGATCAAATTTATTTCTAAAATCAGTAAAATTTTTAATAGATATCGATGGAATAAATGACTTTTATAAAGATTAGCAAGTATGGATCTATTGGGTCACGAACCTGCTCACTCTAACTGGTTTTTAAAATTATTAAGAAAAGGTATTGTAATTGCCCTGCGTCTTTTCATTTTACATTGAATCTTATATGATGAATTCTCATTTCTTCATGTAACGATAGCAGAATTTTGTGTAACTCGCAAATTTCTTGAAAAGGTTTCATCGATATTTGCTTGAAAATCTTTCAAAACAAACATCACATTTCTATGATTAAGAAAAGTTACTGTCACAAATGATAGGGACTGCAATGTAGTTCATTATGGAAGAGTAAGGAGAATAAAGTTGAGATCATAAATATACTTATAACAAATTTGCTTTTGATTACAGACTTCAAAAGATCAGATCTGAGTTTTTTGAAGAAGATTTAATATCTTGATTCATTCAAGCTCCTCTAAAGTCTAAAGCTTCAACAAATGCTTTAATAATTTTTGTAGATCGTAAACAATCTGTGGTAACTCCCCAATTTTGTTCTTCCATTAGATGTCTGATCCATTTTGTTTCTGGAAAAATCTTTTCTATTAAAATATTCGCTGCGCTACAAAGTTTCTAATGTGTTGTACTTCCCATAAATGATGTGAAGAGCAATGAACATATAAACGCCGCTGAATTTTTTTTTCGACAGTTTAAACCACGTCTCAAACTTTTCTTCATTGCTTCCGCACCATCATATCGTTGTTCAATCAGAAAGACATTATTTATTTCAGCGCTAAGGATTCTCCTTTAAGGCTTCCAACGGTCACTTAACCAAAAGAAATTTAGGATCACAAATATCTTTCACTCCTCTCTATTAACCCTTTGAGCTACAATTACATTAGAAAACTTTGTTTTAGCGCAGCGAATATTTTATAGAAAAGATTTAATAAAAAGATTTTTCCAGAAACAAAATGGACAACACATACTAATGGGAGAAATAAGATTGGGGGAAAGTTACCACAGATTGTTACGATCTACAAAAATTATTAAAGCATTTGTTTGAAGCTTTAACTTTAGAGGAGTTGAATGAATCAAGATATTAAATCTTCTTCAAAAAACTCAGATCTTTTGAAGTCTGTAATCAAAAGCAAAGTGGTTATAAGTATATTTATTTGATTCTCACTTTATTCTTCCTTACTCTTCATAATGAACTACATTGCAGTCCCTATCATTTGTGACAGTAACTTTTCTTAATCATAATGAAAATGTGACATTTGTTTTGAAAGATTTTCAAGCAAATATCGATGAAACCTTTTCAAGCATTTTGCGAGTTACACAAAACTTCTGCTATCAGTTAATGAAGAAATGAGAATTCATCATATAAGATTCAATGTAAAATGAAAAGACGCAGGGCAATTTAGCAATACCTTTTCTGGATAATTTTAAAAACCAGTTAGAGTGAAGCAGGTTCGTGACCCATAGATCCATACTTGCTAATCTTTATAAAGTCATTTATTCCATCGATATCTATTAAAAATTTTACGATTTTAGAAATAAATTTGATCTGTTCAGTTGCATATGGATTGTTAAGGATTTTAGCATTTACCTCACTCAAAACGTGCAGAACCAGAGGATATTTCTCTACCCTGAAATGGCTTCAAAACATTCTTTTTAAATTCTTACAGGGAGAAGAAAGAATAACAGAACTACTTTAATGAGTGTTCATCATATCTGCACAATATAAACGAAGGAATTTATCAATAATTTTCCTGTTAAGAAATCAAGAAGATTTTTTTATAAAAATAAAATATCTTTTTGTATTTTGAAATTGATATCAATGTTAGATTATTTTGTTCTCTTTTATTGAAGCTTCAATGCCGTTACCGTGCTCAATCGCGTAGAGCGACTGCAGTCCGTAGTTGCCGATCCCTATCCGGATTCTAGGTAGGAAATTCCTAGAGAAGTTCCCCTCCTTGAATTAGGGCTATGTCCGTGAGGTGAAAGAACTTTATATATATATATATATATTATAATAATATATATATATATATATATATATAATATATATTATATATATATATATATATATATATATATATATATATATATATATATATAATAAATATTTATATATAATATATATATATATGAAGGTTTAAAAGGAAAATATTTTTTCCATTCTGCAGTTTGAAAAAGAAAAAGTTTCATATTAAAATGTTCGAAAGTTTTAAACTAAATACAACGATAATCAATTACCAAATTCATTGCCGATACAACCTGAAATTATACTGATTTTCTGACCTCCATTTTTAAACACACGAATGCTGTTCAAGGGCAAATAGTGTATATATATATATATATATATTATATATATATATAGTATATATATATTATATATATATATATAATATATATATATATATATATAATATATATATATATATATATATATATATATATATATATATAATATATATAGTATATATATATATATATATATATATCTTATAAGTTTTTTTAAAGGAGATGTAAATAAAATGAATATTTTGCCTAATAATAAATATAAGTTTTCAACTCTCCAAAATGAAGTTGCGTCTGATATCCTGGCTGGACGAATTACGAGGCTTCGGAATCAGAACTTGAGCAGGACATTTCTCCGATTCCACACGATCACACCTGATCATAGTGATGGAACGGAAAAGAAGTGATATATTTTTTTCCTAAACGTAATAGTGCGAAAAAGTTGCCTTTTGATATGTATGCTTTACCCTTAAAATTTGGGAGATGTACGACAATTATTACCGGTGCCCCAAGAGGTTTGATTGTAATGGGTTTTTGAAAATATGCAACAATTTTCTAATACCATGACAGGAAATATAGCTGCCACTGGGAGGGTACTAATATTTAATGTAATAGTACGTAAAATTACTTTTAGTGCATACATGTAACACAAAATTTTTGGTCAACCTAGATAAACTTGTTCTGTTGCTACAACAATTTCCATTTATAATTCTTAATTATTTTCATAATGCACGAAACACTTTTAACTTCCACCACTGTTTCGCACCTTTTCTGATACGCAATCCATAAACTAACTGCCAGCTTGTTTCATTTCTCATTTGTCATCATTGTGGAATCGAGCGTTGAAGTGTCGGTAGTGCATGCTTTTATTGTTTAATTGTATTATTTGATTGTGCTTAATTCTTATAATACCACGTCTTGAATCTTAATACAACGGCCTAAAATATGACGGTCACGCCGTCAAACTTCATCAGTTTTAAAAGACTAGAAAAAACGTGACTTGTATTTTTTTTGGTTGCCCCAAGACGGCTTAAAAGACAGTGTTTTACCTACTAATGAAAATATAATGAGGTTTGCTTGTCGTGTTAAGCAACTTCTGAAATTAAACCACTGGGTGGAAATAGGTGAGGATCATTTCTTTAAAGCTGACCGAGTTATGGATAGAGCTTTTATTCCTATAGTATCTCTTAATCAGATTATGAATTATTTAGAGACTTTTATGGGAAGTACAGAAATTTTGAAAACCATGAAAAGGGCGAAAAAATGACAACGTGCAAATTTAAAATTAAATTTTATTTTAAAGAAAATGCCAAAAAAAATGTGATTTGATATTGCAGCCTGCACAAATGCAAAGATTTTTCTACATGCAATTGCTTTGAAAAATTTCGAAAAGTGCCTATTGAAAATTGCAGTGATGTGAACATCCACATCACTGCAATTTTCAATAGCCAGTGTAGATACTCTTCCAGCTCATCTTCTTTATTTCCCAAACTATCGTCCATTTAATTTATTTGTTGAATCAGTTTCTTTATACCTAATATATCTTAACATTTCCTTCTCCTTTCTTTTTCCTGGTAGCCACAATATCAACGGAACTCATGATCATTTTTCTCTAAGTTCGTTGGTCAATAAGAAACAATTGCTCTTCTTAGGCACTTTTCGGAATTTTTCAAAATTGCATGTAGAAAAATCTTGCATTTGCAGGCTGCAATATCAGATCACTTTTTCTTGGATTTTCTTGAATGAAATATAATTTTAATTTGTACTAGTCATTTTTTCGCCCTTTACATGGTTTTAAAGATTTCTGTACTTCTCATAATGCCTCTAAAAATAATTTCATAATCGATTATGCCGATTACTATAGGAATAAAAGCTCTATTCCATAACTCGGTCAGCTTTAAAGAAATGATCTCACCTATTTCACCCAATGTTTTAATTTCAGAGGCATGTCATAACCACATGAAAAACTTCATTATGTCTTCATAAGTAGGTAAAACACTGGCTTTAGCCGTCTTGGGGGACCCCAAAAACAATAACTCACAGTTTTCTAGTCTCTAAAACTGATGAAATTGACGGCCGGCGTAGTCGTCATATTTTAGGCCGTAAAGATTCAAACGATGGTATTATAAGATTAACATAAATCAAATAAACAATTAAACAATAAAACAAGTTACCGATACTAAAACTCGACTCACAATGATGACAAATGAGAAATGAAACAAGCTGGCAGTTAGTTATGCATGCGTATCAGAAAGGCGCGAACAGTGGTGGGGAAGTTAAAAGTGTTTCGTGCATTATGAAAAAATATTAAAGAATTATTAATATTTTTTGTTGTAGCAAAAGAAAAAGTTTCACTAGTTGACAAATGTTCGTGGTTAAAGTTTTAACTAAAAAGTTACATTTTACGTACAATACCAATACATTAAAGATTAGTTATGCCCTAGTGGCAACTATAATTCCTGTCACAAGTATTAGAAAATGTTGCATATTTGCAAAAAAACCCATTACAATCCAAACCTGCTTGGGGCACCGGTAATAATTGTCGTACATCGTCCCAAATTTTAAGGGTAAAGCATACATATCAAAAGGCAACTTTTCCGCACTATTACGTTTTGAAAAAAAATATATCACTTTTTTTCGTTCCACCCTACTGATCATATCCTACAGAATAGCACGAAAAAAAATGACACCAATTTTGCGAAGCGATATCTCAATAGCAGCTTCAATTAAAAATTAAATAGTACAAAAACAAATGGGCAAATATAAATTTTTCTCTTTAGATATCATTCCAAAATGGCCGACAAAATGAATTCCAAAAAATATGCCAAAAAAAAAAAAAAAAAAAAGTTGCTCATTTTACTTATTTTTTTTCTTGGTGGTAATTTTAACTATTTTTTCAGATCACTTTGAAGCGTACTGATTTGTTCTAATTTGAACATTACACTGCATTATGTGAAACAAACTTATATATTAAGCAGAAATATTTACGAATTCCAGGGATAGGAAATAAGCTGAAAGACGTATGTTGCATTATTGTACAAAACCTTAGTGAAAAGAGAGTTCTCAGTCAACGGTGTCCAGATAGTCTAAAAAACATCTGAAAACCAAGAAAACATTGAAATAGTACAAACACGAAGCACCCATCTTTTTTATTCAGTATGGCTTTAAAATTAAATAAGACTATAACACCAACTGAATATAGTCTCCAATGAAATTAGGAATGAAAGTCGAGTTGAGATGCTGATTTTTGTTATATTCAAGATTAAAGCTAAAAACCTTTAAAAAAAAAACATAGTGTTTCCCTAGAACAATTGTCTCAATTTCATCAAATCCAAAAAATTTGCAGCTATATGCAGTCCAGATCTAAACTCCATTGACTAATTTGACTCTATGTGGCTCGCCTAAGAGTGAGAAGTCAACCATGGTCATCAAATCTTACAGATGCAAACCATTTTCAAAAACAATTTCTTTCTACTTTGGGAAAATCTCTCACAAGCGACTATCTCAACGACAGTTTCAAATAGGAGTATGTGGATGCTTAATGAATAGACTGAGCTATTTTTTAAAAAATAAATTCAATTTTAAACAACAAAACTTTGTTTAAAATCCATAAATTAGGAGATAATTAAAATTTTTTTTTGAATAAGAGAGAAACGCAAAACTCTTTTTTCCTCCATTTTTATGCAAACCATTTCAAGAGACGTGTCCGTTGAAATAGTTACAATATAGGAGAGTGAAGCAACAACTCTAGAACGCTAGAAAGAGATTGGAGAGTATCAGTGAGAGGTGGAAAGTCGAAAAGCCGTTAATTTAACCCTTTCAAAGAGAGCTATGGGGGTTGAAACTACCCCAGATATACGGGGACATATTCCTATATATGAGAGAATGATGACCATATACAGAACAAGAAGACCGGGTGGAGTGGAGAAATTTTGAAGTCTCCTCAGATGTTGTAATTGTGCGAAAGATTTATATTTATAGTAGAATATGGAGGAACTGATTTGTTGAGGTCAGGTGGGCTAAAACAAACC
>JABUQX010060283.1:22500-25000 GCA_015478945.1 Trachelipus rathkii | reverse complement strand
GAAGAACGTTTCAAGCTAGTAATCAGCAATTTATGCAAAAATAATTTCAACTGGAATTGATGTCCCATGGATACCCGTATACCTGTGAATTAAATGACCAAAATAAAAAATACAAAATACCCTTGAATTTTTAAACGGCGTCAAAAATTAAAATTGAAGATAAAATTTACTTATTGAAAATTAATGATTGACAGATAAGTTACCTTATACAGGAACGTTTTTTTTAATAATAAGGGGTCATACCCAGTGAGTCTTTTATAGACAAGAAGAGCAAATCAAACGTACAACTAAATGCTTACTCTACTACTTAAGATTCAGGACCATTATCTTGGCTTGTTTTCATTCCTGAATATACCAAAAGTGGATTCCCATGCAATCAGCAGGAGGAAAACCAACCTTCAAGAATTCTTACGAAACCTTCTATTTTTCAAATTGATGGCTGGAAGAACATATTTTTTCAAGAAATCTTGATGTCTAATTTCCTTCAAATTCATGATTAATAGTAATTATAAACTAAAAAATTAGAGAAAAATAATCCCGTTGTTCCAATCAGTTTTAAATCAGAATGCGTCCAAAATGCGAACATTATAATTTGGAGGATAAGGCCAAATAAACCTTAACAAGCTTTAATATTTAAAAATAATTTTAGTTTAAAAATTAATTAAATTTATATCTCAGATTGCCAATCGGTTAAACTTTGGAAGTTTTGGCGGAGCTTTGTTTTGGCGTGCGGTGAAGATGAGACCGTATTACTCAGTGAATCTACTCAACTAATTATTTACTCTTGCAACTACTAGGCAGGGTTCGCTAACCACCCGGAACCGCACAAATCAACCCATCGCCCACACAGAGTTAAGCGCCGACTTACGTACTAATAGTTATTGGTTGTTGCCACCCGCATCTGCCGCCTCTAGAGTTTCATATAAGTGCGCACCACGCTACCCCCGCATCCGTCACCGCACCGGGACAAAAGGAATTGGTGTCGCACCGCACCCACCACCGCTCACCGCGTCGCACCCGGTGGCGTCTCGATCAACTCTTACAATGAAGGTATTTCAATAACGTACATTGTACTATAATACTATAATTCCAAGTGGAGCCGCGAGCAGTCGAAGCCGATTCGCAAGTACTGGCATTAAAAATTTTCAAGAAAACTTAATCAGTAAAATAACTCCTCTGTTTATTTGATTAAACATTGAACAAACGACCTTCAGCTGTTACTTTTAATGACTGAGCAGAGAACATCGTTGTTAAAAAATTTTGTCAACTCAAACACTGATATTCTGCCACAAGCCGATCTCTTCTTTTTTTTAATGATGATGATATTTGCAATGTCCCCTTATATAGCCTCTCTCTCTCTCTCTCTCTCTCTCTCCTCTCTTCTTCTCTCTCTTCTCTCTCTCTCTCTCTTCTCTCTCTCTCTCTCTCTCTCTTCTCTCTCTGTCTGCTCGTCTCTCTCTCTCTCTCTCTCTCCCTCTCTCTCTCCTCTCTCTCTCTCTCTTTCTCTCTCTTTCTCTCTCCTCTCTCCATAGCCTGGACATATATTTTGACTTCGCTACAGAATTATTGGGGTGAGTTATGTTCGAAATCCTATGAAACTGTTGGGAATGAAAAACGATAATGTGCTGTATTATATGAGTATTTCATTTCATAATCAGGAAAACTACACTCTAAATAGGTTTAATCGCGCGTTTTTATTGCGCTGGTGTGTGAGTATCGGCCTTTTGTCGAACTTCTTAACATCGACGCATTGTCTGTACACTGCCAATTCCCAAGGTTATCAGAATGGAAAAAAAAAATGAGGTCGAATCAGCGGGTATGATATAGCTTAAATGAAAATCACAGTACGCCATAAAATGGAATCTCCCGTTATTTTTATAAGATAAATAACATATTGAGAATGAAACGACGAGTTAAAGGCGTAAACCTTTATTTAGCAGACAATTGTTTGTAGCATAGATTGAGCCTCAGAACTTTCAATGACGATATTTTTTTTTCTTTTTTTTTTAATATCAAAAGTTCACACCTCACGGGCATAGCCCTATTCAAGGAGGGGAACTTCTCTAGGTAAATTCTACCTTAGGATCCAAACCCGTGACCTTGCCATGCGACTCCGGTCGCTCTACCGTTGAGCCACGGTAGCATAATATTGATGGTGTTATATACTAAAACATGTCCTGAAACTTGCAACACTATTTTTGACGTTTCATATGAAAGAAAGATATGTTAGTCTGTCTCCTGTCTGCTCTTATTTCTTTTAGTATGTCTGCTGCATTTCTATTTCTTTGAGTGTTTACCTTTCTCTCTCTTCTATCTATCTATCTATCTATCTATCGCCATCCATCTCATCTATAATGCCTACTGAACATGCGCTCCTTCAAATTTTCATTTATTCCCCCCTTTTCCTTTTTCTCTCCTTTTTGATTGTTCTCTCAGTTCTTTTAACCCTTTTAACTTAATAGACGTCCTTGCCTCAACTGTCAGGGACCTAAATGGCAGG
>JABUQX010060283.1:0-17500 GCA_015478945.1 Trachelipus rathkii | reverse complement strand
ACATCAAGAAAAACTCTACAAAAGCTAAGAATTCAACCAGAAGAAACAAAAAAGGAATTTTCAGCTAATAGAGCCATCTTCAAGCAACTTTATTGATCAGCAGCCCCACAAATTGAGTAATATAAGCCACCACCCTAATCTCAGCCATTCTGAAATCCAAAAACATCAGTAATTTAGAAGGTATAGCTA
This sequence comes from Trachelipus rathkii, assembly GCA_015478945.1. Taxonomy (NCBI): domain Eukaryota; kingdom Metazoa; phylum Arthropoda; class Malacostraca; order Isopoda; family Trachelipodidae; genus Trachelipus; species Trachelipus rathkii. The sequence continues at coordinate 17,311 of JABUQX010060283.1, read as the reverse complement.
TTTTTATAGGTATTAATATAGTTGGTGTGAATGTGGTATAATATTTAAAAAAGTAACATCTATGAGTTTTTAAACAAAAGCTAAAAAGGACAAAAATAAATAAAAAGTCCAAAAATAATATTTTATTAAATATCTATTTTCAATGAATTTATGGAACAATTATGTATAATTATTATGTTTATTTTTTAGCATTTAGTATTTGTACTTTTATATATTTATAGTTTGTTATATTTTTATATTTTTAGAACCTGTTCGAATATATCTACTATGTCCAAATAAATGAATATATTGAATGGAGTATTATCACCACTGATGTTTATCATAGTTCTTCTAATTAGAAGCTTGGATGAAGAACACAAAGCTGTCACTCAGATGTGAGGAATGATCGTCATCCGATTGACAATAAGTATAAATAAGTATAGCAAAATAAAAATAATAAAATAAATAAAAAATATATACAGGTAAACTTTCATATACGAAATATAAAATTTATCTGTATATATAAATTGTGTTAAAAAATAACATCCTTCCTTTATGAGTGAATGAGTTCGATAAATATTTAGTTTTAAAATTTTTTTTTTTTTTTTATAATAATAAAAAAAAAAAAAATGAGCGATATCGATATCGATATCGATGAAACTGAAACAACTGAAGGAGGTTTTAAGGTTCCTTCAGGAAAATTAGCAGCGATTACCTTTAAAATTAACATTATTAAAGGCAAATTATGGCATGCTTTCTTAAATGACTTAGATTTAAGTCTCGAAATTAAAACTGATGAACTTCAATTAGATGCAAAAGTAGAATCCTTAAAAAATACTTGTAGTGAACTAAAAGCAGAATCTGTAGAGTCAGATAAAATACAGCAGTGGCTTACATTAAAATTAAAGCCATATTATGAGTTAAAAAGTGATATTTCAAAATATATGAGTAAATACGAACCAAAGATTAGGCCACAAGACAGTGCTAGTAATGTATCAAGTAAAGTGAGTAAAGCAAGTGTAGCTAGTTCAAAAAGTGCAATAGCCCAATCTTTGTTACTTGAGATAGAAAAAAGTAAAATAAAATTACAAGAGCATGAACAATACTTGGCAAAAAAAAGGGAACTAGAAAGCTTGGATTTATACCAACACAGTAGTCATATAAAAAATTTAGAGCAGAGTCTTATAAAAATTGAACAAAAATTAGAAAGTCCAATTTTCAGTATTAGCGATACTTCTGTAAAAAATGAAAATAAAAATATAAATTTTTCAGAAACTAAAATAAAAAGTATAGGTGAAAATAATAATCAGGAGTCTAAATTAGTAGAAATTTTAAAACAAAAATTAGAAGTGAGTATTAAGAACCCTCTTCCAACATGTGAACCTGAAATATTTACTGGAAAAGATCCAACTAAATTTAAAGATTTTATGCTAGTTTTTAAAACTAATATAGAAGGAAAATGTGAGAATGAAATGAATAAGCTTTCCTATTTAATTAAGTATACAGAAGGTAAAGCAGAAAACATAGTAAGAAGTTGTATGCATTTAGATGAAAAAATAAGTTATAAAAAGGCAGTAGAAAACTATCAAAACAGTATGGAAATGATCAAGCTCTGGCCAATCCATCTCTGAAAAAGTTAGAAGACTGGAATGAAATCAAGAATGAAGATGGTGAAGCTATGGCAGATTTTTCTTTGTTTTTAGACTCTATCAATAATGCAATGGAAAATATTACTCCATTGAATGAATTGAATTCTACTGGTGCTATTTATAGAATAGTTAAAAAACTTCCCTACAAACAACGTGATAAGTGGAGATATAAAGTTGATAGTATGTATGAAGAAAATAAAAAGGTAAACTTTAGTACATTTAAGTTTGTTGAAAAAGAAGCAAGGATCATGAATACACCTTTATTTGGAGAACTTGGCATTGGTACAAAACCCAAACAAGCCAAATTACAAAGTGAAAAAGGTAAGTCACTTTATACAAAAGAAAATAATAATGACCATAGAAATAATAATAATAATAATAATAATAATAATAATAATAATAATACACACACACACAAATAATAATAATGACCATAGAAATAATAATAATAAATGGAATAATAATAATGACAATAAAAGGAATTATGGTAGTAGTAAAAGTAGTAGTAATAATAATAATAAATCTCAGTTTTGCAATTTTTGTAAAAAGGATAATCATAGTATACTTAAATGTAAAATCCTAGAAAAACAAAGCCAAGATGAAATAACAAAGTTCATTAAAGACAATAAATTATGCTTTAAGTGCCTCAGATCAAATCATTTTAGTAGTAATTGTAAAAGACCAGAAAAATGTGAAAAATGTAATAAGCAACATTTAACATTTCTGCATAGAGAAAAAGATAGTGCCAAAGAGCAAGATGGTTCAAATATCTCACCAGCAGCACTCACTGTGAATTTAGAAAATAAAGATAAGAAAGTAGAGTCAAAAGAATCAGGAAGTAATGAAACAAAAACCTTTCAGACAAAAGTAAGTAATAAAAAGCTATTTTACCCTGCAGTACCAGTTAAAATAAAGCTTAAAGGTAAAGATAAAGTGATTATGACATAAATGGGTTTAGATACATATTCTTCAGCATGTTTTATGGACTTAAATTTAGCTGCAGAATTAGGTATGTCATATATGAAACCTCAGAAAGATATAGATATTACTACCATGTATGGACAACATAAAATAAAAACATACATTTTAAATAATCTACAAATCTATGATATTGAGATGAGGAAATCTGAAACCATAAATAATATATACTGCAAAGAAAATTGGCCCTTTAAAATGGAAGAAAGTCCATCTATCAAAGATATAAATGGATTAGAATACTTGAATCATGTGCCCTTCAATTTCATAGAATCAAAAATTGGATTATTAATAGGGATGAACCAGAGTAAATTGTTAAAACCAATAGAAGTAGTAGAAGGTCATCATTATAACTCTCCCTTTGCAGTTAAGTATTTATTTGGATGGGCTTTACAAGGTTCGACACCAGATGGTATACCAGCATTCATGAGTTTAAGATGTCATAAGACCCAAATACAACAAGAAGATGATAATTTGCTTGAAAAATATTGCTCAAGAGAGTTTTCTGAAAAGAATCCTGAGCAAGTCTGTGAAAGTGTAGAAGATTTGAAGTGGAAGAATAAGGTTGAAAATACATTACAAAGAACAATTACAGGTAAATTTCAAGTTGGTTTACCATTTAAAAAAGAAAATCAGCATTTTCCTAATAACAAAAATCAGGCTTTAGCAAGATTGTACTCATTAAAAAGTAAATTTTTAAAAGACCAAGAATATTTTGTACAGTATAGTGATAGCATAAATGAAATGTTAAAACTAAATTTTGCAGAAAAAGTTGAGCAACATGAACTATTAAACAATGACAGATTCTATTTAACACACCATAGTGTAAATCATCCACAAAAGAAAAAAATGAGAGTAGTATTCAATGCAGCTTTACCATACAATGGTATTTCTTTAAATAATAGTTTACTCACAGGACCAGATTATATTTCTAACCTACAAGGCATCCTTTTAAGGTTCAGAAAAGAGAAATATGCTTTCATAGCAGATATAGAGAAGATGTTTTATCAAATACAGGTACTTGATAAAGATAAAGATTATCAGCGCTTCCTATGGTTTCCTGATGGTAATTTAGATAAAACTCCAGAAGAATATAGAGTTAAAGTTCATATATTTGGTAGTGTGAGCTCACCTTCAATTGCAAATTATGTTTTGAAGCAAACTACAAATGTAATTGAAGCAGAAAAATTCAGTAATTTAGCCAAAGATACAATACTTAGAAATTTCTATGTAGATGATTGTTTAAAGTCTGTGAAATCAGAAAATGAGGCTGTAGCAATTTATAAAGAAGTTAAAGAAATTTTAAAAATTAGTGGTTTTAATCTGCATCAAGTAGCTAGTAATTCAAAGAAATTTTTAGAAAATATTGATAAACAAGACTTAAGTAAAGATTTTAAAGAAATAAACTTATCCTTAGATAAATTGCCTTCACAAAAAGTATTAGGCTTAAGTTGGGACCCAGAAATAGATTTAATGAAAGCTAGGGTAGATATACAAAATAAAAATTTGACAAAAAGAAGCATACTCAGTTGCATTTTTTCCATATACGATCCACTGGGTTTTATTAGTCCAGTACTACTAGTAGCCAAAAAAATATTTCAAAATTTATGCGATAGAAAAGTTAACTGGGATGATGAAATTCCATTAGATATAAAAAAAGTTACATAAAATGGCTAAGTGATGTTAATAAGCTAAATGATTTTCAAGTCCCTAGGCCATATAATCCAAATTGTCTAAAGTATAAAAGTGTAGAACTACATTATTTTTCAGATGGTTCACAGATAGCATATGCTGCAGTAGCATATATAAGGTTCATTGGAGAGAATAATGAAATATATTGTTCATTGGTGTTATCTAAAACAAGATTGATACCATTAAATAAAAATTTGATGTTAACTATACCAAGAATAGAATTGAGTGCAGCCAAATTAGCTGTCAACATACATCAAATTTTAAAAAATGAATTAGATATGAAAATAAACAAAGAGTATTTTTGGATAGATAGTGAAATTGTATTACAATATATTAAAAATGAATCAAAAAGATTCAAAAGATTTGTACACAATAGAGTTAACTATATCAGATCACAATCAGATATAAGCCAATGGAATTATGTACCAGGCAAGCTAAATATTGCAGATATAGCAAGTAAAGGGATATCTGTTAATGAGTTTTTGAACAATAAACTATGGAGCACTGGTCCAGAATTTTTGTACAAAGACAAAGCTCAATGGCCTGAGCAAAATAAAGAAAATAAATTAGATGATGAAAATGATGAAATTATAAAAAGTAAACCAGTGATGACCATACAACTACAAGAAAGTTCAACAGACAAGCTCATAAATTCTGTGTCAGATTGGATGAAATTAAAAACAAAAGTAGCATGGATTTTAAGAGTTAAAGAAAATTTGCATAAAAAAACCTGGAATAAAGGTGCTATGACAATCACAGAATTTAAAGATGCAGAAAAGGCTATTTACAAATATGTACAAAATAAAGAATTTCATGATATACAATACAAAATAAAAAAGAAAGAGGCCTTGCCAAAAAGGCACATTTTGGCAAAATTCCTACCATTTATAGATGATAATGGAATATTAAGAGTAGGTGGGAGGAATAAAAATCTGAATGATGTATCATATGATTTTAAACATCCAATTATCTTGCCAAATAGTCATGTTACAATGCTAATAATGAGACATTACCATAGAATTAATGGACATTTAGGAAAACAAACAGTTTTAAATGCTTTAAGAGAAAAGTACTATATCATTGGAGCAAGTAGAAGTATTAAGAAGATCCTAAAAGATTGCATTATATGCAGAAAGCTCCATACAAGGCCAACTCAGCAGTTGATGGGAGATTTGCCGAAAGATAGATTAAAATGTGATGTACCACCATTTACAAGTATTGGTATAGATGCCTTTGGCCCTTTTCTTGTAGTAAGGGGAAGAGGGAAGGTAAGAGAAAAAAGATATGGATTGATATTCTCATGTTTAAGTAGCAGAGCCATACATTTAGAGATGTTATATTCATTAGATACTGATGCTTTTATCAATGCTCTAAGAAGATTTATCAGTCGTAGAGGCAATGTGAAATTAATCCGATCAGATAATGGATTGAACTTTGTGAAAGCTAACAAAGAATTAAAAGGACAAGTTAAAATTTGGAATAATAAGCAAGTAAATAAATTTTTTGAGCAAAAAGAAATACAGTGGATATTTCAACCCCCTCATAGTTCTCATAAAGGAGGTCATTTTGAAAGACACATTAGAACTGTAAGAAATATATTACAAGCTTCACTCTTAGAACAGCCAATAAGGTTGACAGATGATAACTTGAACACTTTATTCTGTGAGATAGAATTCATTATAAATAATAGACCAATAACAGAATTTTCAAATGATTTAGAAAACTTAGAAGCTTTGACACCAAATCATCTACTAACTCTTAAAGGTAATATAACTTTTCCTCCAGGATTATTTCAAGACAAAGATTGTTACTTATATAAAAGATGGAAACAAGTTCAGTATCTTGCTGATTTGTTTTGGAAAAGATGGATCAAAGAATATGTCCCTTTATTGCAAAAAAGAAGTAAATGGTTAGCAGAAAAAGAATCACACCAAGTGGGAGATTTAGTCCTTTTAATAGATGACTTCAAACCAAGAAATATGTGGAATTTAGGAAAAGTAGTAAAGGTTTACAAAGATGACTCAAACAGAGTGAGAATAGTAGATGTGAAAATAAATAAAGACAAGAATACTTTAAATACAACAATTTTGAAAAGACCAATAACAAAATTAATCTTGCTGAGAGAAAGTGCAGGATTATAACAAGAAGACAACAGAATTGTAAACTCTAAGGAAACTAAGAATAGCAAGAAAACTTAATATTCTTAGCAAAAGGGGGAATATGTTATATTTTGCATTAAAATATAAGAAAAATAAAAAAGGAAAATTAAAGAAAATTCATTACTATTCATACTATGTGAACATCAACTATGGTTACAAAAAATTACCAAAATATTAGAAATGTAGAAAAGCAAAAATTGATTGCAACACAGAGAAAATTGCTGAGGAAATCAGAATAGAAGGTGGGGCAACATTAAGGGCTTGCAAATAGAATAAAGGCTAAAGAAAGCCCAATATTAAGAAAAACCAAGTAATTAGAAGATACTGCAAGCAAATATAAGCTATTGCAGAAACTCAAACAAGCTATTGAAGCTACAAACTGCCAACTTGCCAAAGTAAATTGAGAAAATAAAGGCAAAGTACAGAATTGAGCTTCAATCAACACTAGGAAGATATATGAAGAAACACTTAGTAACATCTATTCATCAAGAGCTTATTAATTTCACAAAGAAGAAACTATTAAGGTGGAATAACTAGCAATTGAATTCTTCAATCATCTAATATATGAATAAAGAAGCCAGAAGAAAATTTAGAACATCAAGAAAAACTCTACAAAAGCTAAGAATTCAACCAGAAGAAACAAAAAAGGGATTTTCAGCTATTAGCCATCTTCAAGCAACTTTATTGATAAAGCAGCAGTCCTACAAATTGAGTAATATAAGCCATCCACCCTAATCTCAGCTACTTATATAATCCAAACATCAGTAATTTAGAAGGTATAGCTATTTTTATAGGTATTAATATAGTTGGTGTGAATGTGGTATAATATTTAAAAAAGTAACATCTATGAGTTTTTAAACAAAAGCTAAAAAGGACAAAAATAAATAAAAAGTCCAAAATATTTTATTAAATATCTATTTTCAATGAATTTATGGAACAATTATGTATAATTATTATGTTTATTTTTTAACATTTAGTATTTGTACTTTTATATATTTATAGTTTTGTTATATTTTTATATTTTTAGAACCTGTTCGAATATATCTACTATGTCCAAATAAATGAATATATTGAATGGAGTATTATCACCACTGATGTTTATCAATATATATATATATATATATATATATATATATATATATATATATATATATATATATATATATATATATATATATATATATATATATATATATATATATATATATATATATATATATATATATATATATATATATATATTATATATCTTATTTATATATATATATATATATATATATATATATATATTATATATTTATATATATATATATATATATAGTTATATATATATATATATATATATATATATACATATATATATATATATAAAGTTGTGAGAGGAAGAAGGAGATTATTTCTTTCTTAACTAAGCTCTGAAATCTCATTTCACCTTATTCGGCCGAGATGTTGTGAATTTAAACCCATCTGCTTAACTTAACAACACGATGCCACGAACTTTCTCGCCGACTGCAAACTTTTCCGATGAACTATAGGTTGTTTATAATTAATAAATAGTTCAATAGTAATGATAAATTATCAATAGTAATGATAGTAATCAATGGTAATGCTAATTATCATTACTATTATTATTTTTTTCCAAAGGGTGACGTGATATTTCAACGACTAATCACTATCACATATTATCCCTTTCCTATTACTAATACATTCTTATTACTTTTTTATCACTTTTTTTTCACTTTCCTATCACTTATACATTTTTATCAATTTTTTATCCTTTTCTTATCAGTAATAAATTTTTATGTTACGGAAGTTATAAAGCAAGATTAACACTTTTCTGTACTATAAGAAAATCAGTTAAAATTTGTTTTATTTAAAAATAAGATGCTTTTTTTTTCCTTTTGCTGCAATTAGAAAGGGAAAATCACTCAATAGGTGTAACTAGGGTAAGGGCAAGGGAGCATGACTACCCAACATTGCCAACTGCCCCCCCCCTTCCCATAGAAATTTGCTTAGTCAATAAAAAATTCATAACAGGCTACTGAAATTCTCAGATAAAGGGGTTATGCTCCCCACCCCCCAGCCCTCGCTCCAGAAGAATTCCCAAGTCACAACAATGAAAAATTCTAATTACCTTTTTTTAAGGTTTTTAATAAAAGTATAAAAAAATGCACCAAATTGAAATCCTAAAACACATTAGTTGAGTAAATAATCCGTCAGTTTATTTATGTATTAAAGTTTAGCATATTATTTTCATTTTATTATAAACATAATTATTATAATTATTATTATTATTATTATTATTATTATTATTATTATTATTATTATTATTATTATTATTATTATTATTATTATTATTATTATTATTATTATATTTTATTATTATTATTATTATTATTATTATTATTATTATTATTATTATTATTATTATTATTATTATTACATTTTCAATAAATCCTTTTCTATTTTCTCTTTCTGAGAAAATTAGAAATAAAAATTAATTTTTGAATTTTGAAAATAAAATCATTTTCTGCTTGTTCTATTAATATATTTTATTTTATTTTTATTTTTATTTTTTATTTTTATATCTTCAGTTTTCTCTCTTTAAACATTTATATTTCGTTTTCAAATTTTCATTTCGTTTCGACATTTTCACTCTAGATTAAGAGCAGATTATTCAAAGTGAAATGTAAATTTTCAATCATTTTTCATATGAAAAGTAAATAATTTTTATGTGACCTCTGGTGGAAAAGGTCAAAGGTCAAAAGACACTCAGTAAAATAGGACAAATGCAGACCATTATCAAATTCAGTTTCCGTTGATCCTTGAAACACGGCTTTGAAAGTTCGAAATTGTGTAAGTAATAGGGAGTTGGAAGTTGGAAAAACAGAAGGAGGGAAATGCGTCAAAGATTTTGACTGTAGATTACAAGAAGGAATGAGCGTGGCAGTCAAGTTTGTGATAAGAGAATTAGGCAAAAAATGGAAGGTAATGCGTGGAAACCAGGTAACACGAAACCCTCTTCAGAGAATAAACAATTCTTTCAAATTGTTCGGAAGATAAGCATGTATGTATAGCGAAAGTAAAAAGAGATAGGAATTCATCGTCAGGAAAGAGATGAGAGAAAATAAACGAAACTAAGATCTTTAAAACCTTACTTTATCAATAAGAGTTGTGGAGTGAAATGACTCCAATTGTGTGACAAATATAAATCAAACTACTTAAGTGGCATAAAAATATTCTATAGACGAATTAAAACCACCTAAGATCTTAGTGAAATGACTCCAAATGTGTGACAAATATAAATCAAACTACTTAAGTGGCATAAAAATACTCTATGGACGAATTAAAACTACCTAAGCTCTTAGAGGTCCTTGGAAAGAGGAAACAACTCGATCTTTCAAAGACAAATTAATAGAAAAAATAATTCAAAGAAAATTAAAGACAACAAAAATGTTTGAATTATGTGTTTTTGAAGACATTATAATAGATTGTTTTCATTTGATAGATTAGGCAATTGAGTTTATAAGGTAATGTAAGCCATTGTTTTCTCTTTTCCAATTATTTATATAAGAAAAATTATCCCGTTACTACTATAGGTCACCCTTCTAACATGAGACATTTTAAGCTTGATAAGCTTTTTTCAAAATAAAAACGTATTGGGAAAGAGTTATAGTAGATTGGTGAAGAAGAGACAGATATGAAGAATGAATGAAAGCATTTCTTCATATATCTACTCCACATAATCTTCATACAACTACATTTTAGAAAACACACAACTCAAACCTTGTCTTGCTTTTTAAAATTTATGGCATTTCCTTTTCACGCGATCCTTCTTGGAAGGTCACGTGGTCTTTATTTTAAGGTCACGTGACCTTCCTTGGAAGAATCACATTATCTCTCCCACTAAGCAAACTTCTAAAAAGCTGCAGGAGCTCTGAGGCATCTTCGGAACTACTCTCACCACCCCAGTTGCTTACTCTGTATAGCGTTGTCCGTCCTTGCATGGAGTACGTATTTCATATCAGTGGTCAGACACACACCTACACACACACACACTCCTCTCCTTGATAAGGTTGAGTCCTGATCTTTCGACTTGCCAACTCTCCTCCTCCTCTCACTAGCTATCTCCTATTTCCAGCCCTCAAACTGTGACATCACTCTTCTTATACTCTCTCTCTATTGCAATGGACTTTGCTCTTCTGAGCTCTCGAGTCACATCGCATACCTCCCACTGTGATGGGGGGTGGGGGGGGAGCTCGTGCGAATCGTCATTTCACAAAATTTATTAATCTAATCCATTCTACTGTAATTTCTATGTTGGATTTATTAATACATATATTTGAATTTTATAAGTAAAATGAATGGAAATATCTTTTAAACATTTTCTTTTTTTTTCACTTTCCTATTTACATTTACGACCCGTGTCAGGTCATGTCTGCCATTAATATTAATATATTGTTTTTTCCCAAAACTGATGGAAACTTTCTAGTCCTCAGGACTTTACAGGATATATATCTTTTATATATATATATATATATATATATATATATATATATATATATATATATATATATATATATAATATATATAGCAACAATATAATATATGTAATAATAATAGCAAATATATACTATATATAGATGTTAAAGATTGCATAATAATCGCAATTAATATCATATATATATATATATATATATATATATATATAATATATATATATATATATATATATACTATATATATATATATATATATATATATATATATAATAATAATACATACTATATATATATTATATGTATATACATAGATAATATATATATATATATATATATATATATATATATATATATATATATATATATATATATATATATATATATATATATATATATATATATAATAACTTATATATATATATATAACCTATATATATATATATATATATATATATATATATATATATATATATTTCCTGGTGGAGCATGAAATGCATGGGTGCATGAAATGTTTGAGAAGTAAATTGTGAAGAGAAGAAGAGAGATGTGATTGATGTGTTTAGAAAGGCTAAATTTGATCTGCTTGTGACTGTAACAAAGATGAAAGGAAGTGGTGAAGACGAGTTGTATGGGATGAAATGTGTGTGTGCTGGAGTGGAGAGGAATGAGAGGGGGAGAGAAGGAGTTGCGATTTCGATAAATGACTTTTGACACAGAGCTATGGTGGATTTTGTGTGCGAGTAATAGAATACTTGTTAAATACAAGTTTAAGAAGGTTAAAATATGTATGGTTTGTAGCATTTGGTTGTTTGAGCGTGATTCTGAGGAAAGTGAAACTTTATGAAACAATCTGAATGATGTTTTGGAAGGGGGGAGTGGAGGCTTCAGAATAATTATGTTGGGCTACTTGAATAGTTGGAAAGGTGATCGAAAAGGGGATGGTATAACTAACAGATGTCTTTGGGGTTGCTGGAAAAGTGTAAATGTTAGGAAGATGATTGATTTCTGTGAGGAGAAAAATATTTGTGTGAGTAATACATTTTTGAACACAAGATTATCCATAATTATAACGAGTGTTGGTGAAGATAGTGATGATTCCGAAGTGAAGAATATGATTGATTTTGTGTTGGTGAAGAAAGATGTTGAAGCATGTGATGGGTGCTAAATCAGTGAGGGGTTGGGGATGTGAATATCAGATCATCATATTGTTTTATGTAAAATTAAGTTAGGGGGGACATGAATGGAGAGGAAAGAAAAAAGGTAGAAAGTGAGAAGAATTAAGAGAGAGAAGTTAAATGAACAGGGTTATAAGGAAAAGTATGTGGATCACTTGCAAATAAATCACTTGAATGGAAAAAAAAGACGAAACTGAGGAAATCTAGACCCAAATGAAGGAAGTGTTTGTTAGTAGTGAAAGAGAAGTATGTGCTTATGCTAAAGTATCAAGTAAGAATGTCAATAGTAAATGGTGAAATGAAGATGTGATGCAAGCTGTAAAAAGTTTTAAAAAATGACGTGGTTGAATGTACTAAATGCCAATTTTGAGGTTTCGAAAGAAATGTGTATTGAAGCCGTTTTGGAAGGAAGTGCAAAAGGTTAAGAAAGAAAGTATAGGAAACCTTCATTGAATAATGAATAGGGATGGTGCTTTGGTGACTGCTGAGGTGGACGTGAGAAGAGTATGGAGGGAATATTTAGAAAATCTGCATAACATTAGCAGCGATGATGAAATGATAATGAATGTGTGTGGATTTAATGGTGTAAGAAGATGTGGGTATTTTGGAGATGAGGTAATTAGTAGGGAGGGAGTAATAGGTAGAATGAGAAAGTTGATGAATGGTAAATCAGCAGGTATATATGAAATTACTGGTGAAATGACCAAGAATGGAGGTGAAATTGTAATTGACTTTATAGGGAAGTTGTGTAAAAAAGCGTTTCTGGAGAGTGTAGTTCCCAAGGACTAGAGGATTGGAGTGATAGTACCCTTGTATAAGGGAACCTTGATAAGCGGAACTGTAGAAGCTATAGAGGAATTAGTGTATTGATTGCTGTAGAAAAGGAAGATATGTGCTGATAGTATGGTTGAAAAAGTGCGTCGAGTGACTGAGAGAATTGATTGCTGAAGAACAAGGTGTATTTAGAATTGGTAGAGGATGTGTAGATCAAAGTTTTACTTTGAAACAAATGAGTGAGAAAATGAGGTAGAAGAAAAACAAACTGTATTTAGATTTTGTAGATTTGAGACAGGAGTATGACAGGATTGATAGGGAAGCTCTGTGGTGGGTTTAAATGATATATGGTGTTGGTAGTAGGCTTTTTAATGGAATCAAAAGTATGGGTGTTGACAGTGAAGCGTGTGAAAAAATAAATGAAGTGGAAAGTGAATGGTTTAATATTATTAGTGGAGTGAGGCAGAAGATTTGTTGTCTCCATGGCTATTTAATTTTTATATGGATGGGTTAATGAAAGAATTTAAGGGAGAGGAGTCAGAGGGAGGGGTGAGACTGATGGAGAATGAGAAAGAATGAAGGGTTCCCTGCTTATTATTTGTGGATGATTTGGTTTTGTGTGGTGAATCTGAAGAGGTGTTTAGAAAGATTGGTAGGGTTTAGCAGGGGTGTGTGTAGGGGGGTTTGAAAGTAAATGTAGATAAGAGCCAGGTGATGGTGTTAGGTGAGGAGGGTCCAAGGCATGAAATTATGTTGAATGGTAGGCAACTGGAACAAGTATCAGAGTTTAAATATTTAAGCTATATGTTGGATGAAAGGGGAACGGTTGTTGTTTCAGAATGTAGTAGGAAAGTTGTAAGTGGTAGGAAGGTGACTTGTGTAATTAAATCCTTGGTGAATGGGACGGGACTATGTCTTGAGTGTGCTAGGGTTCTGCATGAGGGTATGTTATCACCAGTGTGGATGTATGGTAGCGAAACTATGGTGTGCAGGGAGAGAGAGAGAGAGGGAGAGAGAGAAGAGAGAGAGAGAGAGAGAGAGAGAGGAGAGAGAGAGAGAGAATAGGTGACATTTGCATTTTTAACGAAGTTCACTTAAAAAGAATAATATATATAGTTGAAATTAAAGGGGATGAAATTTTTCCTTCTAACATAAGAAACAATTCCACACAAAAAAGTTTCTTTTAAGTCTTCTAATGGTCCATTTTTGCAAATGGCGCATTCTCCGAGAAATCAGGCAGTAACCTACAACCGATCATCACTGATTTTCATGAAACTTGGTATATAAAATCATCTTAGCACAGTGGTTGGCAAACTCATTAGTCAACAGAGCCAAATATCAACAAGTATAACGATTGATGTTTGTTTACAAGTTTTAGTTTTCTGAGGTAGATTTTTATTTATTGACAACTAGAATTAAAGAAGATTTTTCTAGTTGGCCTTTAACTAAACGTCTCAAAATCTGATTGAAATTTACGTTCATATCAAGGACCCATACATCTCTCATTCACATAGATCTTGGATGCTTGACTCGTCACAAGAGTTTTGTCTTGGATTAAACTATAGGTACGTTGAATATTGATATCATATATGCGATATTATTTATTGATAAATTAAATTGTAAGATATCCATAAAATTAAATCATGACAGTGACTGAGAAACACTAATGTGAACAAAGGCCTTGCATCTCCTTGGAAAGTTTGGATAAGTCAGGTTTTGTATGTTTGTTTTCAATTTAAAATACGATTCCAGGTTCTCATCAACAAGAACTTCTCAATTTACTCTTGATAAGGTTCATGCTCGAAAACGATTGCTCGCGCATAAATATGTGGACCCGAATAATGAAAGAACAGTGCTAGTTTTTCAGTGATTATATGAGTCAGGAATACTATTCAAGGTGTAAAAAATCAACATATCTTCCTTCTCCAGATCTTTCAAAACTCTTTCTAAATTCTTAATATGTCTTATTGTTGGAAGATTTACACAGTAATTAAATACAGAACTAAATTTTTCTTGACTCTGAAGTTCCTCAATTGCTTTCTTCCTTGCATCACCGACAGGATATTTGGTACTAAATGTAACATTATTTTTGTGAAATGTCCTCAAATTTGATTCTTATTATGCTAACATCCTTCAAATAAACAGATCAGGCCCATTTAAAGTTTGAATAAACTTTGTGAGATCTCCAGTCCCTCCATTTAATTCACAGTTTTCTAGATCTTCCGATTTTCTTTCCTCTTCTTTTTGTAGCCATGTCAAACAGGGCACCTGGACAAATATTTCATTTTATATTGTCGAGCATTAGGGATATAGTAATGAATTTATATTCTGTTTCAATAAACTTCCTATATTTTTGACTTAATGAAGCTATATATGTAGCTTCTTTTCATACAAAACATAATATCTTAATATAAACTTCAAATAATTACAATTCTTAAATTGATGACAAAAATACCTGTAGGATTTACATCTGGTTGGAAAAATACAGGTAACTTTATGCTTCGAGTAGGTTGTCACACGCTCGCGATTTGCTGACACGACCAGCACTAACCACTGCACAATGAGACTGCTGACTGACTGGCTCACTCAACTCATGCATGAACCTTGGAGGGGAGGCAAAGAGCTTCGGACAGAGGCAGGTAAAATTGCTAACCACAGGAGTGCGGATTTTTACTACAATTCTAGTCTTTCCTGCGGGGGTACGCGATCGGAAGTAATACATTGTAGAACACGATGGGAAGATACTACTTGACGATACGCGTTGACATTTAATCTTTCTGGAAATGTTTTCTCATTAAGTCGCTTCAGGCACTCGCTAAATATAAAAGGCACATAGCTATCTAGATATACAAAGAATCGCGTAGTGTGCAGTTCAATCTCTGTGGTATTTTGAAGATACCACACATCAAAGGAGCAGGCCGCATGTAAACGCGAAGCCTGCGGTTTGCAGACCACTGTCTTAGCTGAAAACAAACTTAATGAAAATTTAAGGTTCCAACGTCGATTGGAGACCGCACATCGCCGCCCCCATTTTTGGGGGGTTCGGTGAACCCAAACTTACTTCAAAGATCTATAACTTTGGTTTTACTTAAGATAAAATAAAAATTAAAAATATATTATAAAGTAAAATAATAGTTCTATCAAAATACGTAGAATCTAAAACTGCAATTAAAATTTAAAAAAATACAAATAGAATAAATGAAAATTTATATATATATATATATATATATATATATATATATATATATACTATATATATATATATATATATATATATCTCTCATATATATATATATATATATATATATATATATATATACTATATATATATATATATATATATAATATATATATATATACTATATATCTATATACCCATGTATATATATATATATATATATATATATATATATATATATATATATATATATATATATATATATATATATATATATATATATATATATATATATATATATATATGTGTTTCTATCTCTCTTAATATATATACTCTCTCTCTCTCTCTCTCTCTCTCTCTCTCTCTCTCTCTCTCTTCTCTCTCATATATAAAATCTCAGGTAACTCAGTACAGTTCAATAAATAACATTTTGTGCTTTTAAAAGATCAGGTATTTTGAGGTGACTCCTCGTCTGGCCAACGAAGTTAAACAATTGATGCCAGGACGGACACGAAAAGTGCCGTTTTCAGGGAGATTTTCTGTAATTCATTTACAGTTTACGGCATAGTGTATTGCCACCAATCTCAATACCCTCACCTCACTCATCATAGCCACACATACAACGGTACAGCCTTTAATACACATGCAGACACTGTTCTATATACTTTAGTAGCAGATCTGTGTGAGTCCTGAGCTCGCCATGCCACTAATGCTAGAATATCTAGACTTGGTCCCAGAACTGAGGCTAGATTACTCTCCTTGAATAACCATATATCATTTTATATGGGCTGGTCAGGAAAAACATAAAAAAATAATAACCTTTCCCCCGGTCGTGGTAAAACTAATATATATATATAGTATATATATACTCTATATCTTCTGCCCTCTCCTCTCTTATACTATATATCTATATATATCTCTCTCTCTCTCTCTCCTCTCCCTACCTCTCTATATACTCTTAAATAACCACCTAATATAACTTTTGATTAGCATAAAGGCATTTCTAGAATATTTTTGTCTTGATGAATTTTGAAAACCACTCTTTGCTTAGATACAGGATCAATGATGTCATTCTTAAGAACATTTTTCATATTTTGGAAAATCTGAATTTTCAAATATCTTTCAATAATGTTGTACGAAGACATTTCTATATTCATTTAAGTGCATATTATTCAATGGGATTGTTTGGAAAGATCTTAAGGAGTATTTGTTCTACCAATACCACATA
>JABUQX010060282.1:12500-13929 GCA_015478945.1 Trachelipus rathkii | reverse complement strand
CGTACCGCTTTGGTTTAATTGGAACGGTGTTAATAGTTTTATTATATTAAAACACGCTGCTGTTTACTAATTGCCAATATTCTATTGAGTGTTTGTAAACTCATTAGAGTTTATTACTAATCATTATGGTTGTTTTGCATGCATTTCGTCCATAGTATTCAGCAGAGGAAGAATTTAAGGGTTAAAAATTATCAATTTAACTACTGTCAACTCGTAATGCATTTAAATAGAATCACCCCCTTTTTGTTCTTTATTTTCTTGGTTTCAGCGCTCCAATGGTTATATTATAAATAAGTCTTACTTTCTCAGGAGTGTCTACAGTTTCTGCTACTTCAGATATAGCAATTATTCTTTTTACCGTAATACCCGATAAGGTCCGGAGTATCTCTCTGCCAGTTTCCCCACATTATACTGTTGATTTTTACCAACACGGCCTTTGCCTTGTGGAGATCTTTCGGAACGAACACATTTTTATTTTTATATACAACATGTTGCGTAAGGTATACGCATTAATACCACTGATTTCTTTAAATAGGCACTTTAAACGCAACTAAACCTGGCTTTGATGGTTTTAGCTAATGTTTGCACGAAAGGGTGACTCCTGCTCGTTCAAAGGCTTCGTTACCAAGCAGTACAATGCCAGGCGGAATTTCGGCCGCATTTAACCCTTCATTGGCACCATGTTCTGTACCTCAGTGTACTATGAAGGTGCCTGATTTAGTTTCCATGATCCATTTGAATTTGATGGGTTAGCGTTGCATACGATATCAAGCATAATAGTGGTTACACACGATATTAAACAGTTTGGCGTGAACTGGTCCCTTTCGGTCTGACAGGTCTTTTTATTGAAAACCTGAAAGAAAAAATATCGCTTCCTAACACATTTATTTAAATCGACGTCTTACTGCCTACCTAAGAGGGTAGGCGAAGGATACTTTGCTAAATCTGCCAATGAAAACTAGCGATGGTGAACCCCATACTATACGGTAGCTTCAAAGAAATCCACATTACAGCGTGTGTTAGAACTCTCAAAGACTTTTTTAAATACATTCATGAATATCTTCTAACAACTCTTATTTTCTGACGAACATCCACAAACTCTGTATGAATTTTTACTCTACTGTAAATAAATTTAGAATTAAAATCTGTCTTAGAACAGTCAGACGTTTTAATCCCCAAATAATTTGTATTATGTATTTTCCCAAGGACGATCATCCAACAGGTTTTCCGGTATTAAGATCTAGAAATGCCTGTAAATGTGTTTCTCAAAGACAGTTCCTTGTCACCGATGGATGAACTCCTTGTAACAGGCTTTCAATCCGGTAGTTTCCCTTCCTTTTATCAAGTTCTTTATATAACTATCAGTATCTTGTTCCATAGCTATTTCCCTGAAGTCTATACCCTCTCAGGATCTTTTCCCTTATCCCAT
>JABUQX010060282.1:0-7500 GCA_015478945.1 Trachelipus rathkii | reverse complement strand
GAATTAAGTGTATTACGTCGGCGTCTTACGTATAGCAGATACGGATTATGGTAAATGATTCACTGCCACTAGAGCTCCGGTTTTGGTTTTAGAGATATTTATCGGAGTTGATTTCCTCTCGAGTTCAGAAATTGAACTCTGGATATATATATATATATATAAATGAAGGAGTGATAACTTTTCTTCCTTGAGAGATTTCATTTTATTGTGTTGTCCACTTCTCGATGTACACAGATGAAAAGGGATATTTTTTCTCGAACAGGCGGCTTTTTCCATTTAAGTAAACTCGTGTCAATATGGATCAGACTGAACTATGTGTCAACTTGTTTATAATGGAAGGTGTGCCCTCCAGGGATCGAACCAGGGCTATCGTTGTTCTATTACCGCCTTATTATTTCAGTCGTAATTGTAAAGGGGTATGTATCAGAACATTGTTTTTAAAAGGCGGAAGATTTTTTTCCCTACGAGGTGGTAGTTATCTCTAACTCCGAGGGTGCGTGAGTTTATTTACCCATTAATTGAAGAAGGGGAAGGCTTTGTTAAAGAGTTTCCCTCCAGTGGCCAGATATCGATACTCTTAGAAGTGGGAGCCTGTGTTTACCCTTACGATTCGAAGATAAGGGAACGTTTTTATAAGAGTTCGCCCTCTCCAGTAACAATATATTGAACACGGAGGGCTTTTTACCCGTTGTTTATCGTTGTTACCTAAGTTTCCTTAATTAGGAATTGGAGATGGTGTGTTATGTTGTTCCTCCAGGGAGAGCGCATCATAATCAGGGCGGTATTTTCACTTAGACATTGTAAGAATGTGCTGTCTCGTTATTTTAATGTTTACAGCACCGGACCTCTGCTCCTCGCGCTCACCCAAGGAATTAAAACCAGGGATTTTTGCCTTTAGATCGAAGAAGGGAATGCATTTTATTAAGAGTGTGTTTTCCCTCTCTCTAGAGAAATTCGCAACGAAACGGGTCTTGTTTTTCTTTTTAGGATTTCTCGCATCAGTGTAGTCAAACTATTCTCAGTTCGCTCTCATCTTTCTACGATAATTTCAATGTATTGAATGAGTGATTTCTTAAAAGGGCTGTCGTGTCTTGATATCAAGAAAGTTATCTGTTAGGTGATTATTAATTTGTTAAATGATGAAGAATACAGGGGAAGTCATTATCGTACTATGTTATTTTCGCTCTTGCTTTTGTCAGCTAGGGCCATAACCGGGCGAATTAGTACTGCCCAAGATTTCTTCACGTCATAATCGTCTGAGCTCAGTTAGCTACTTGTGATCTCTGTGAAGTCTTAAGGGTGTATCAGAAGTGGATCATGCGCTAGTTCTGATCTTTCTGGAGGTTACACCTTTTCCAGAAACTCATTCAGTTGGGAAATATTGCTAAGATAATATTTTTTATTCTTTTATCCTTCCTCGATGGTTGTGTAACCATAATATACACAGAAGTTTTTTGCTTTTTCAGCGTTCGTGCCCTAATCCGCTCTGACTAAGAAAATTGCTGGTTTCTTGTAGACACGCTGTTTTTAGGCTACTCTTGTGCCTCCTCGAGGTCGAGGGTCTCATCTCTGTTGTCGCTTAATGTATATATATATTGGCTCTTTCTCTCCTCCACTCAGGTTGGGACATCCTCGCTCTCGCGCTTTATCCCGGTAATCTTCTCTCTGCATATATCATGACGCCAGTACTCTCGCTGTTCGTATTGCTCCGACATCTCTTGCTCAGTTCTCTGCCTCCGATCTCTGCTCCGGTTCTTCTTGTTCTGACGACCTCTTCTCGGTGGATACTCCCTCGCTAATCGATCATCTGTGCTTGCTCTCGGTGCTTTCACCAATCTCCGCGTCCACACCGTTTTGCTTGTCTCAAAAATTTGTCCCGATGTGTATTGAGCGAAGACAACTGCTGGACGTATTTCATCAACTTAGTCGCTCGGTCTCTGTGCTAGCTCGCGGTGAGTTCTCTAGAACATCAGTTCTTACGCGCGGTGTGAGTGCACGATCACGTATTATCCTCACTTGCCTGTATCTGATGCGTGCGATATCCTTGCCCCTGCAACGTATGTATTTGGGGGTATGTCTCTCTCTTTCGCCCTCGTTGCTTTGCCTCTTTCATGCGCTCTCCGCTACCGACCTTTTTGGTCTACTTACCTGGGTCTCTCGTTGCTAACCGACGTATCTTGTCCGCGTTCTCCGGTTTCTGCCGAATCTCTGCTCCCGGTTTCTCTCTGCTCCCGGACTCTCTAATTGACTTCCAGTTCTCTAGCTTCCTGCTTCCTCTTATACTGTTTCCTCGGGCTCTCAGCTCGCGGTACTCTTTTGCGTTCCGCTGTTCTCCGTCTTGGACCTCTCTGCTCCGAGGGTTCTCTAAGCCTGAGCGTTGCAGCTGCTCCTTTTCTCGGGCTCTCCGCTTCGGTACCGGAGAAGCGGCCGTGTTTAAACCTTTACACAAGCACATTCATTCATAATCTTCTATATTCGGTTTTAGTTTTCCTCTATCAATCCTGCTCTTATAATATAATTTTACCTAAATTTTAGTGCTTTAACAATTGATTTATTACAACTATGTCTGGACTCTTATATGTTATGAAATTGACTCGACTTTATCAATATAATAAGGTTATAATATAAATATATTAACAATGAAAAATAGATAAAATAATAATACTTTTAAGAATTAATAGAATAAATTTCCATATTTAACTATTTCTTAGGAAATTAATAATTAATTAATAATAATAATTATCACATCTACGGAACATAAACCCAAATTAACAGGCTGAGAAGGTTTATTTTATTGAAAAAATAAATAATTCAATGTTTATAAAATAATTTTTATTTTGCTGGAAATAATAAGTTTTATTCTCTATTGTGTAAGATATATTATTGTTTTTTATTAATTTTTTTTTGTTCTGTGTGATTCAGTCGGTGGATGGGCTGGTTATGTATTTTACGTTTAGTTTCCAGTCTGTAGCTTGATTGTGTTTTCTCTCTTCAATACAAGAACTTGAAGTCAATTCATTATTAAAATTATACTGATAATACCATAGATTAGATTATAATCAGAGTATTATGTTAACTATATCATATATATCATTCTATATATATAGTATATATATATTATATTATATAAATATATATATATTTTTAATTAAAAATATTAATATATACTATATTTATATATATATATATAGTATATAGAATATAATATTATTATATATATGTATATATATTATATATATATATATATATATATATTAATATATTATATATATTATTAAGTATATGTATGGGACCATGACATGGCTGTATAGTGATTCAACGTAATATACTATATATATAAATATTGATATATATATTATATATATACTATATATATATATATATATAATATATAGTATATATTATTATAATATATATATAATATAGTATATTATATATATTATAATATATATATAATATAGTATATATTATATATTATTAATATTATATATACTATAATAATTATATATAATATATATATATATGGAAAGAATTTCCGCGGATATGTTTTCCGAGCTTTACCTTTGTTCGAAAATTTGGAATACCATTTATGAGAGAGAGAGAGAGAGAGAGAGAGAGAGAGAAGAGAGAGAGAAGAGAAGAGAGAGAGAGAGAGAGAGAGAGAGAGAGAGAGAGAGAGAGAGAGAGAGAGAGAGAGAGAGAGAGAGAGAAAGAGAGAGAGAGCAATAACTTTGTTTAAACCATAAATTCAAGCATCCCAGTAATTAATAAAAAATCTTGGCAAACGTGTTCTGAACCTGAACTTCCTTCACAAGCCAGAGTTGAAATTAAAGCAGAAGAGTTAAAAAATAATAGGTTAAAGTCGAGAAAAAAGAAGGAAGATTTTAACTATAAAATATTACATTTTTTCACTATTGTAGTTCATCCGCCCTCTTTCTTTTTAAACTCGTAGAACAAGGCATTATAGAATATGGAAGTAGGAGGTTACGAGGTGAGGAAGGAGTTCCGAGGGTATAGGGGGTTTTGTAAACCCCAGGCAACCGAACATCATTGCGACTTATCCTTTGGTATTGTTTAAATGATATTTCAACCGAGAAGAATTTAGATATATGAGGTTTTGAAGTGGCGCGAAGACTCCCAGCATTCGCCGGCTCTACCTACAATTCATAAACCTTAGTTACCTTATATAGTGGCATTTAGAATCTGATATTTTTAAACAGATATTCAGAACAGCACGTATGATAATAAAGTTTTATTTTTGGATATTAAAACTCTCGCCCAATATTAAAAAAGTATCAGTCTAGATCAGTGGTTTTCATAACTTTTTCTCGAATTCGCGGCTCCACTTGGACTTAATTCAGGTTTTGCCGAAGTCACCCCATGTTAGATTCTAAATAAGAACGTTTTACGAACTTTTATAGACAATAGGGCTCTATGTATTAGTTCATTAAATTACAATATTATATGCATGATTACAGCATGCCAAAAATATTCCCAGGCTTTACTGAAATAATATATATATAATATATATTATATATTATATATATATATAGTATAGGTATTATAATATAATTAATATTTGATATTATATAATTTATATAGTATATAGTTATATATATATAATCTATACTTATATATATAGGTAATAACGATACTTATAATATAGTATACCTATATTAAAAAATATATATTATAATATATATATATTAGTGACATAAATTAAATTATCTTTATTAGTGGGATGGATGATGAGCCTGTTGATCGCCACAAACATTTTCGAAAATCTGGGAATTAGATTTTAACAGAATACCATCATTTCGTTTTCTACATGATTTTTGATCGTGGTATGTTAGTTTTTATTACAGCGACAGCCAAAATTCCAGCTTCGCATAAATAAGACGTCGCAAATGGAATTACTATTTTTGAGGCTTACCGCTCAGAGTGGATATTCACTTTTACCGAACATCCAAAATTCTGTTATTCCATGACACTAAATTTTATTTCAACGAGAGTGTTCCAGACATGTTCCAATTAGTATTGCGTCTTTTTCCTCAATGCGTTAAGAAATCAGATAGAGCAATCTAGATTGATCGGCATTCTGGTAGCAACATTAAATCTATCCTCAATCCATGAAAATTTATCCATATGATTGCTTTATTTTTCATTCTCAAACCCGGAAATAAGCTGTGATAAGTGTTCTTCCACAAAAATAGATTTCATATCACGAGAGAATATCCAAGTCCCAATTGTTGAGAGTCAAATAAGCTGTTGAGGCTGTAATAATGTGAAAACATTCTTATGTTAGCCCCATCAAAATCGGATTAAAATTTTTAAATGTGCTATAGCTCTAGATTATGTTATCTACAACAATAAACTAGTCCGACCTAACCCAACCTAGAACATAAACAGTAGATGCCACATGCAACAGAGAGATATTTTATTCTCTATATTGATTATTATATTATTATTAATTATTTATTATTATTTTATTATTATATATTATTATTATATATGATTATTTTATGATTATTGATTATGATTATTCATTATTATTTATATATATATTATTAATTTTTATTTATTAATTATTATTATTCATTTATTGAATCTTATTATATTATTATTATGATTCATTATTATTATATGATAATTATTATTTAATTATATTATTTTATATATTATTGATGATGATTTATTATTAATTATTATTATTATTATTATTCGCCTCAGATGTAAATAAAGTTCAATCATTTTAAAATTTGTTCCTTATATTCTTTCGAGGGCGAGGTAGGGCAGCAGTCTATTGGATGTTAATTATCCTAAAAATTATTTATTTATTATTGATTATTATTTTTTATTATTAATTATGATTATTATTATTATATTAGTGATTATTATATATTTTTATTATTATTATTATTATTATTATTATATTATTCATTATTATTATTATTATATTATGTAATTCAATTACACATATGTGGCGCGATGTTTGTGGTTTATATTTTTTTAATTGAACCCTTATATATTTTTTTGACATGAAACACAGCTAAAATTGTACCTGCATTTTTTTACCTACCGGATCGATACTATTTGAGAGTTATTGAAATAATAGTCAAGGTTTCTTTTGGATTTTTAAGGTTTAGTTAATGAGCTCTACACTGTAGGTACTTATTACAATTTTTTTATTTTGAAGGTTTAAAATTTAACGGAACAGAAACCTAAAAAAGAAGACTTTTTATTATAAGATTACATTCTTATATTATCCAAAATATCTGAAGTCCGATATCTTATATTTAAAATGCGCAAACAACCTATGTACTTTACTTTCTTGTATATTTAAAAGTGCTTTGGTGTGGATCGTGTTTTTTCTTTGATCGAGGTCGATTGTTTCTCTTATCCAAAAACCACATATAATAACACCCATTCAATGTCACTATCCCAACGTCCCTGATATGATTTTTCGAATTGTGACTGAATATCCTGGGTGAAATCTTTCGACCATGATTCTTCACTTACTTCCCTAATTCTCTTCGACAAACGTCCAATTACGAGTGTAATAACGCACTTTTTTGACAACGGAAATCCCCATTTTTTTTATATAGCAATCAATGAGCATTTTTATTAGCTGTTTTGTAATTTGGATCATTTACGATTTCCCTAAAAACCTAAACATTACGGAATGCACACCAGGCAGCATTTTCAATTATGCTGGGCTTTTCCCTTCAATTTCAAAGATTTAAGCATATTTAAGCATCTTTCAATGAGCTTATCATCTTCCAGAAAAGAAAAGAGGAAAAAACCTACTACTATAATATATATATATAATATTTATATATACTACTATACTATATATATATTAACCCTATATTATTTATAATATATATATATAATATAATATTATATATTATATACATACTATATATAATATAAGACATTATTAGGATATGTTCCAGTAGAAACAACACGTTTCTTCTATTAATAATAGTCTTGAGATTGTTCATTAAAAAACAATTTTTACTTTCACAGATCCGGTGAAGGTATGGGGTAGTTTTCATTATGAGGAAATGGGGCTCTGGATGGGAATATCTGGGAATGGAAGAGATTGCCTTCTTTTACCTTTTCCATAGTTTTGATTAATATCCACCATGCAGAGGTAGCAGTCATCATACTGCTTCGTTTTGGCTCTCGCCATATTCTGGGAATACCCAAAGGCATTGAATTTCCTCTGTTCCTCGATTACCCATCCTTCTAGGGTTGTTTTACAACTTCAGCATATAATAGGGTGCCCAGTGCTTTATCTTAGTCATCAATAGACATAGATGCTGCTACGCTATCAAATAATTGGTTACGCTCACAAATTTGGTGGAACATGTTGCTTAGAGCTTAACATAATTCCACACACATAACAAACATGAATTTGCCAACGTATTAATTACACCTGTCATTGCAATTTTATAAATGTTTAATCATGTGGTATAATAGTATTCTGAGAAAAAC
>JABUQX010060281.1:0-17838 GCA_015478945.1 Trachelipus rathkii | reverse complement strand
TGACATATTATCTATTTATTGCTAATGAGTTCTTCATCATAATTAAACAATTACTAACTTTTATCGTTTCCGCGGGTAAAGCTAAATTTGTTTGTATTTGCTGCTATATAGTATAATAAAATATTATAAAAAGAATTTGTAAGACTTACTATAACCTAAGGGGGGAGGGCGGGGAGGGGGGGGGAAAACAAAAAAAAATAGTTGGGGCTTATTGTCCTTCTATTTGGTATTCTCCAGCTATTCTATAAACCGTCGTAAAAAACTTACATTTAAAATGACTGTCTCCTGTCATATATATTATATATATACACACAAAGGGATATAATGCATATTCGAGCAATAACCAAATATACCAATATATATATATATCAATAGATTGCTATATATATATCTTCATATATTTATATAATATATATATATATATATATATATATATTATATATATATAATATAGTATATAATATATTATAATATATTATATATATATATATATAATATATATATATATATATATATATATATAATATATATATATTATATATATATAATATAATATATATATATAATATATTATATATATATAAGTTCCGCGTTACTTCTTGTGCTTTTGCGCGCCTATTCCTTACCTTTTTTCAGTATTAGGTTTCCCCTTTATAAACATGGTTCCTTAACCACTATGCTAAGAGATTTGAAGTTTCTGAGAACCAACTTCCCTCCACTCCTTTCCTTTTTTAAAGTAATTTCCTAAACTATTTTTATCCTTTGCATATCAATGCCAACTTTTGTTTTATTACTTTTGGAAAGTTTGATTATTTCCTTTTAAACAAAGAAATCTCATTAATGAAGAATTTTAAGCCATTTCCAAATGTACGGAGTAAGATATACGAATATAATCCTAAGCATGGATTATCTCTTGTTATACACTTTAAAAAAATGTGATCATACCTTATATTGAAAGTTATATTATATATATAATATATATATATATATTATATATCTATATATATATATATAGTATATATATATATATATATAGTAAATTATTATTTTATAAATCAACTTTCATATATATATATATATATATATATATAATATATATTATATAATATACTATATTAAATATATAAAAAGGAAGGGGGGGGGATAATCTTAACTTTAAAAGTATATAAATAGAATAAATCTTCAACTTTAAAAGTATATAAATAGAGCAAATAATAATAGCATAACCACGGGAATGTAATAATTAATAATAATTTTCAGATTGCTCGTGCCCTCTGAGAAGTTGTCTGCTTGGTTGTGGACTGCTCTTGTATTAAACAATCAATATGCGATGGTAATAATCATTGCCCTGGAGGTTTACGACCGAAGCACACTGTGCCAGGCACTTATGGACGGTAGGGTTCCTTTATTATATTTATTATTATTAATTTTAAGTATGATGTTACCCTTTTTTGTATTGGTTTAGCAATTTGATAAATTTCGTCCTGATGTTGAAAGTTGCGAAACCGAGGAAGTTGAGATATAAATGTTGGACCAGTAAAGAGGTTAAGAATTAAAGTAATTGCGAGGAAAACGAATTAACAATGGAAGCCTGAATGTAATAGTTAAGAATGAATTAGATGGAAAAAAATATCCTTAAGAATATAACAAAAAAGGTGAGATACATACATACTAAAGGATTTTAAAATACGATTGTCGTAAAGGAAAGACTAATGTAAAATTATGAAATAGGATAAAGACGGAAGGCATAACAAGATGAAAATAGGTAAAAGAAAAGTGAAAAATTATTGGCTTTAATAGGAATGAAGGTAACGTATTTAGTTTTATTGAAAGTTCTGTGGAAAAACTTTTATTTTATAGGGAGAGTATCATGATCTTTATGCATCTTTAGACCTCTTAAGGTTGAAAACAAATTGTATTAGAGTCAGAACCTAAAAATCTTATATAGAATCGTCCTTTTCAACTTTAGAAGTTTGACGGAAATGTTATATTTTCATAGAAATAACACAGCGATGTTTGAAGTTTCTGGACAGAGGATATCAATAGGTGTGAAGAACGTATGTACAAAATATAATGAAAGATGAATACTCACAAGCCAATGTCCCCAATAGAGTTTGCTCCAAACCGGAAGATTGTTGATAAAACAGAAAAGTTTCCGTTATCACTTGCGTTGGTTTATGAAATGGACAGAGCGTAAAATAACGGAATATTTTTAAATAATAGTTTCAACTATTAATTTTTAGTAATTAATTTATTTATTTAATTTTAATTTGTTCCACTATTTGTTCATAATTTATTAATACTTTAATAATCCATGACTCACATTCTATTGAAACATTATATTGTACTAAAAACAATAAGACAATCAAAAATTAATAATAAAATAATAAAATAATAATAATTTAAGTAAATTCAACAATATAACTTAATTGCAAACATAATAATCTCACACTAAATAACTCTCAAATAAATTAATCAGAATACTTCTCTACAATCAAACATAATAATAATAAATCTAAATATAATAAACTCTTCAAAATTCGTCATCTAAGTTGCCATAACTTTCAAGAAATAAAATAATACTCACTTCAGATAGAAAAAGATAAAGAAATCACAAATCACTCATATAATAACTACAAAATCAATAATAATAACTCTCAAAATAAACTACTAGTCAATAATAACTCAAAATCCTAACTTAATCTGTTAATAAATTGCATACTGCTCAAAACTCAATTAAATACTTCAAATACATACTCCCAATAATAATCCAAAAAACTACTATTAAACTTCAAAATAACAACAGTTCAATCCCTCCTAAGCAATAATAATAATAATAATAATAATAAAACATAATACACACTATCTCATTAATAATCACTAATACATAAATAATATAAAAATCTAAGACGTAAAAGAAAAATATTTGAACACACTACGGACCAAATCCATTCAACATCAATCTATTAATAACTCATCAAAAATCCAAATGATGCTATTCTTTCTACGCATTTCTAATAATCCCTCCTACCCCTTATATATTTTTAATTGTAGATTTTTAGAAGATCTTCAGCCATCAAATGCGTCTACTATAACTTCAAATCAACTATGGGTCACAACCAGCGTTCTATTACCAGAAACTGATCATGTAGCTCTTGCTATGATACGATAGTTTCACTCAGAAACTCTACAAAATACTCTTTATCCAAAATCACTCTCAAATCACTTCTCAAAAAAGTACTTTCATCTCAAAAATCATCTTGCAAACCTTCAATCAAAAACTATAAACAGCTACTCATATCACTTCTCAAATCACTCTCAAATAATCAAACCACTCTCTCCACTATCACTCCCATAAATTCATCCTAAATCGACTCTCAAAATCTTTACTCTCAAAACACTACGTTCAAATACAACTCTCAAAAACTCCGAACTTAAAGAAAATCAAACTCTCAACATCAACTGACTCAAAAAAAAAATAATCTGGCACAAATCACCTCCATTGCAGATATCTTACTCTCTCAAAAATTTCTATTTCCAAAAAGTCACTTTATTGGCATAAGTACACTGCTTCCAAATCTAAACTCTATCAAATATCACAACTCATCAAACACTCTCAAATCACCCCAAAATCTATCCCAAATCACTCCCAAATCACTAACGCGAAATCACCTCTCAATTCAGCTCTCAAATTCATCTCTCACTATCTATGGGAAACTAGCCACAATTATTTAGTTGCAAAGGAACACAAGTTTCTTGGCTCTCTTGTTTCTTCATGTTTCTTTTGTTCCAAGAAACAAGTTCAACTTCGCAGAAATCATTTAAGATACCTAATTATAAT
The DNA here is from genome assembly GCA_015478945.1 of Trachelipus rathkii. NCBI lineage: Eukaryota > Metazoa > Arthropoda > Malacostraca > Isopoda > Trachelipodidae > Trachelipus > Trachelipus rathkii. The sequence goes on along the minus strand of JABUQX010060281.1, from coordinate 13,997 downwards.
CATCACTCTTCAAACTACTTCCTCCTAAATCAACTGTCGTCCAAATTGCCTCTTCCTTTATTACACTTAACTAAAATCAATCCCCAAATCATTAATTACATTACCTTAGCACCAACATCATGTCTCAAATTATACTCTTAAATCCTCCCAAATCACTACCCAAATCATGCTAACTCCTAATTATCGGTGCACCGAAAAACACTTCTCAAATTCGAACTTCTACCAAAATCACTCCCAAATCACTGGCTAATATTCCTAAACACGTTCCATACTCACTTCCACACTTGGCTTGAGCCACCTAGTTTTTCAAAATCAATTAATTCTTACTCAAAACACTGTGTTTTAATAATCATGACATCACTAAATCAATGCACCATAGATATTCTACTACTTTGTACTCAAAAGTTCATTGTTCTCTTCAAATTCGATCTCTCTATCGATCACTCTCAGAGTCTCGCAAAAATCTCACCATTAATTCAGTCCGAAGTTATCATCTCCACAGAATCCGCTCCGAATATTCTTACTACTACATTATTATCACTCGTGAGAATACGTATCCGGACTTCCTCGAAAAATTCAAAAACTCGATGAAATCACTCCCAAATCAATCTTAAATCACTCACTCTCAAATCACTCCAAATCACTCTCAAATCACTTCCCAAATCACTCCTGAATCACTCTCAAATCAACGTGTTCATATCACTCTCAATCACTCTCAATCACTCTCAAATCACCTTCTCAAATCACTCCCAAATCCAGTGATTTGAGAGTGATTCAAATCACTCTCACATCACTCTCAAATCACTCCCAAATCAACACCTAAATCACTCTCAAATCACTCTTAAAACACTCTCAAATCACTCTCAAAAATCACTCTGAAATCAAATCACTCTCAAATCACTCTTTAATCCACTTCCAACATCACTCCAAATCACTCTTAAATCACTCTCAAATCACTCCAAATCCCTCTCAAATCACTCCCAAATACACTCCCAAATCACGCTCAAAATCACTCCCAGAATCACTCCCCAAGATCATCACCAAAGCACTCATCTCTAAATCCCACTCCCAAATCACCTTCCAAGATCACTCTCAAATTCTCATCTCAAATCACTCCAAATCACTGCCCCAAATCACTTCTCAAATCACTCTTTAACATCACTTCCAATATCACTTTCTTTAATCTACTCTCAATACAACTCTTAATCCACTCTCAATTCACTCTCCAGATCCACTTCTCAAAGCCAAATCTCTCAATAATCACTCAGAAAAATCACTCCAAATCTTCTCATATCAGCTCCATGTTCACTCCTCATAAATCTCCAATCTCAAATACACTCCCCCAAATCACTTCCCAAATCATTCTTAAAATCACTCTCAAAATCACTCTTCAAATACACCTCAAATCTCACTACCCAAATCACTCCAAATCCTCTCAAATCACTTCCCAAATCAACTCCCAAATCACTCCCAAACCACTCTTAAATCACTCCCAAATCAAATGTAAAGTAACAATTAACATAATCACTTCTCAAAGTAAACTCTTATATCAAATGATATATGAAGTTATATATGATTAACTCTCAAATATGACTTCTCAATCACTTTCAAAGCACTCAACAAAATCCATCAGAAATCACTCAAAATACTCTAAATCACTCTCAAAACTACTCTCAAATCATTTCCCAAATCACTCCCAAATCACTCGCAATCACTCTCCAAATCACTCCCAAATCACCCCCAAATCACTCTTAAACATCTCTCTACCATTCCTCTCAAATTCACTTCAAATTTCTTTTACTTTCTCAATATCACTTCCTAAATATCACCTCTCCAAATCGACTCCCAAATTCACTCCCAAATCACTTCCAAATCACTCCCAAATCAATCTCAAGTAGATGGCCAGAAAATGGCCAGAAGATGGCCAAAATATGGCTCAAAAGATTGTCCTCAGAACATGGTCAGTACAATGCCACTACAGCATATCCTTCAGAAAGATGGCCAAGAAGAAGGCCAATAGACTGGACAGAAGCATGGCCAGTATGTGGCCAGAAAATGGACAGGAGATGGCCAGTTGATGGACAGAAGATGGTTAGTAGATTTCCAGAAGATGGGCATGAGATGGCCAAAAGATTGTCCAGAAGATGGCAGATAAATGGCCCAGAAAGAATTGGCCAGAGCAAAGAAGGCCAGGTAAGAAGGGCCAGGAGGATGGAAAGTAAAGTTTGAAAGAGATGCGTCAGTAGATGGTCAGAGAGTGCATGGACGCGAGACGAGCACAGTTAGGTGATATTGGACAGGAGTCATGGCCTCGTAGAGATAGCCAAAAGTTCCACTAGATGGCCAAATAGTACTATGGCAGATAGATTGCCAGAAGATGGCAAGGGAAAAGCCAGGATATAACCAGGAGGTAGACTGAAGATGGCCAGGAGATGGCCATTATATGGATAGAAGATGGCCAGTATATGGCCACAAGAGGGCCAGGAGATGGCCAGTAGATGGACAGAAGATGGTCAGTAGATGGTCAAAAGATGGACAGGAGACGGCCAGTAGATGGACAGGAGATGACCCGTAGATGGCCAAAAGATGGTCAGTAGATTGCCAAAAGATGGACAGGAGATGGGCAGGAGATGGCCAGAAGATGGCCAGAAGATGGCAAGGAAATGGACAGGGTATAAATGATAGACTGAAGATGACCAGAAGACTTAGGACTTAGAAGTAGGAGATATCAATTCGAATTGAACACATTATTTGTATGCAAGTGTCGCTAGACGTATGGACAATGAGTTAATCTGGTTGTACATAATTTTTTTATGAATGAGAGTGAATAATACAGAGGTTGATGATTAGCAAGGATTTTAACGTTGTTGAAAGTTGCAGTCGAAATGTTACAATTTTAGGTGCTCAGTGATTCTAATAAAAAAAAGAGATGTATTTTTCATCTGTAATATTAAACCTTTAGTTAGGCTATTTATTAACTCAGAGTGAAGAGGAAGAGACAAATGAAGTGACTATGAATAGGATTGAGAATATTTGTGATTTTTTTAGAGATTAAAGTATCTTTTCTTTTTGAGCGATGAGTGTTACTCTCTCTCTCTACTGCAATCTACCTCATCTCTCTCTCACTCTCTCTCTCTCTTAACTGCTATCTCTCTCTCTCTCTCTCTCTATCTTCGGGTCTCATCTCTCTCTGTACTGCTCTGCTCATCTCGTGCTCATCTCTCCTCTCGTCTCTCTCTCTCTCTCTAGCTCGTCTCTCGTCTCTCTCTCCAGAGCCAATTTTCGTAGGCGAAGAGAAAGTATCCCTCGTTCTCGATCACAATCCAACAAATCTTGACTTGAGTCAATTGTTGTTTCTTATGTTTGGCAAGTTTTAACGGAGAGAGGTTCTGTAGGTAAGTTGCTTACTTCGTTAAGTGTGGTTTGTTTTCTCCCTCACGCGTGATTTGGTGCCTCTTAAGTATCTGCTTTTTAGGTTGACTGTCTCCAACTCTAGGCTCGCTCACAAAACAATATTTAAACATTGCGCAGGAGATTTGGTGTGTCCGCTTCTGGAAGAGATAAACAAAGTTGGTAGTATGATATTTGGGTAGGATTGGGATTGATTGGAGAAGTGACGCACGAAAGTGTAACTTTGGATTAAAATAATAAATTAGTTTAATTATATGAAAAAATTAATCTACCTATCGTGTCAGTTCAAAATTTGGAGACTATATTTATTAAAATGATAATGAAGCATCTAGAGTTTTTAAAGAGAATGGATATGTGACTTTGAGAGATTTTAGAAAGTTACTAAAATTAGTGAAGATTAATGATAAGTTAACTACTACTACTGGATAAGGCACTAGGGTGATTTGAGAGGAGTGATGACCAAAGTGAAAGGGCAAAGTGCGGGATAAAGTGGGCCAAGGAGAGTGATTGAGATTGAGAATTTACTGGGGAATAGTACCAGACAGGGTGAATTGGGAGTTTTGTCAGCTGTATTGATTTCGTGATAAAAAAAGCTATGTATAACTCCTATGACTATTAGACTAAAAGATGAAACTAACTACTATATATGTGCATTCTGTCACCCATATCTTATGGAGTGATTTGCATGAGGATTTTGGAACCGTATTAAATGATACACAACATTTTACAGCTGGATTCTGATTTTAGCAACCCGGTGTCGCTTCATCGAATATGTAATAAAATATAATAATAAATTGATAAATATAATTTTTAGAATAATGTTAGTAATTATAATTACTAATATAGATATTAATGAATAAATAGACAGAGAATAATAATATAATAATGGGAATAACAATAAGGTGCAATTAATTAGAATAATAAATAAGTTGAAATATAGTATTGAAATGAATAATAATAATAATAATAATAATAAATTAATTGAGTATAATAATAATAATAATAATAATAAAATATAATAATAATAATAATAATAATAATAATAATAATAATAATAATAATAATAATAATAATAATAATAATAATAAAATAATAATAATAATAATAATATGAAAAGATAAATTAAAATTTAATAAGTAATAATAAAGAGTAAATAATAAATATTAATTATAAATAATAATAATAATAGATAATGAACTAATAAATACATGAGATTAAGAATAAATAAAGTAAGACGGTAATTAATAATAATAATATATGAAATGATAATGGAAATTAAATAATAATAATAATAATAATAATAATAATAATAATAATAATAATAATAATAATAGCGAAAGTATCTTTAGGGTCATCAAATCCAGCTATTAAATATCTATATCGGCCCCTCGGAATAGGCTTCTAATTAAGGAAGTAAATGGGATTTTTCCCTCGCACGGAATATGGCGCCAAAATTAGAGGTTGTGATGATGTTTACGCTCACGGACGCTTTTGTTTTCGTGGCTTAATTTTAGATCAGAATTTTCTTTCATTTCAAGTCATTGGCGACATAATAATAATAATAATAATAATAATAATAATATATAAGCTAAAATAATCAATAAAAATATTTTGTGAAGTGCATAATAATAATAATAATAATAATAATAATAATAATAATAATAATAATAATAATAATAATAATAATAATAATAATAATAATAATAATAATTTCAATGGTCCTAGTTAAATAAATGGACAGTCCAGATTTTTATGAAACTTGCAGAAAATGCTTTATAATATATCGTAAAGAATAAAAAAGTTAATAAAAAGGCAGAGAAATGTTAATACAATTTTTTTAAAATTGCTGAATTGTAAAATTGTAATGTTATAACGTAGAGAAAAAATTATTCGAATAGTTTTATTGAGGAAATGTTGCGAATGTTATGATTTTTTTAAGGATTTATAGTGCTGTTTCTTCTTTTATATTTATTGGCTTTCAGTTTTAAAAATTATTCATTGCCAGATGCTCCTTTTTAAATGGCTTTAATTTTTAAATTTTTTTCTATTTTTACCAACCTAATATTTTATTGTTGTGCTAGAAATAATTTATTTTTTTTAACAGATTTATTTTCTATTTATATATTATAATATATTTTTTAAATCGAGATGTTGGTTGGTTCATCAGCCCTGATGGAGGTTGATCGGCTTAACCGGTACTAATTATAATTATACATCCCCGCCCACATCCAGCATTAGAAACCATAGTTTCACAAAAAAATTATCCCGTAAGTCTATCTCACTTCACCATTCTTTCCCAAACCAACCAACAACTTGATTTAAATGTTTTTGAATCAAATGTGCACATTACCAATTAAATCCATCACTCAATACATGAGTAGGTGGCACCTTTTCAATATTCAACTATATTAGTGGTTGATAACTTTTACTGTTGTCTGGTGGTTAACCAACCTGCTGAGATATATTGTTGATTTATTTAGAGTTCTAATAGTTTTTATACACTCCACCTTCTTACCTCTTTGATAGACGTGTAATTAACTGTCATGCTGTTCTTAAGATGGAGTTCTGGTTTCCGAAACATCGACAGTCTTTTCATATTTTGATCGAGATACTATCTTAAACTCTGCAGATTTCCCCACAAATTAGTTGTATTAAATAAAACGAAATCTTAATAAGTTTTTTATTGTTTTCTGGGCAGTGAGTTGATTTGCTGTGGAAGTGAAGTGATGAGTGGACTTTTGGAAGAGAGTGATTTTGGCGAGTAGTTGAAGTGCATTGGGGAAGAGGAATCATATAGTGCAGGTAAGTTCCTAGAATGGGGTGTCAAAGCGATCTTGGGACGTGTTTTTATTAGATAAAAAACGAGATTCCCAAGGAAATAGCAGTAGATTATTATTATTTTATATGAGTAGAGGTATATATATATAGTATATATAGTAATATTTAGAATTATATTATTTTTTACTAATATATATACGAGTGGCGGATTTGGAGGGGGGGGCCAGGCGGGCCATGGCCCCCGAAATTTTTCTAGACACTAAATATTTTTAAGTATCATATCCGTTAATAATATAAAGTGCAGCAGTTTATAAATTAATTTTATATTAATTCGTCGCTGTCAGGAAACAAAATTCTGACGTTTGAATTAGTTTTTAAACTTAAACGTTAGGAAACTATCAGAGAGCGCAACATTAGAATTCAGATGAGTGTTTGAAGAATGTGGTATTTTCGCGATATTTGTTAATCTGGAAACTGAGGTATTGAAATTACTGTACCAAGAATAACAAATTCCAAAAAACAAGAGCCCACATCCTACTTCCAACCCACTAGACTTATTATACGCACTCCATATTTGGTTTTGGTAACCAGTGAGTAAGATTTAATATCAGAATTAGGAGAGAAGGTTTTTGATTTTTCTTTGTCAATTTTTAAATTTGCGCGCCCACCTCTGGTGCCATATGAGAAGATAAATGATTGTGTAATATTTTACAAGAAGGATCTCGAAAGCCCAATGGAAGATTTAGTAAAAGGCAGAATAGGATAATGCGAAGTTGAAATGGACGTTGCACAGCACATGGTCTGCCCAATAAAGGCGCTCGATTAATGGACTAGTTTTCTTGTATATCGCGAAGTCACAATTCCAATATTTACATGCTTGTTGCAAAATATTGGGCCAATTTTACCCGCTTGTTGAATGGCTTGCAGATTAGAAAGAAGCTTGTTGTCAACATTAAGATATTTCTGAAAGGCCTACTTGAGAAATTACATATGGAGATGAAAGTATCTTATTTGGACTTGGCCCTCATCTATATACGATTCGAAATAGTTGAAATAAAAATTGAAGATGTTTATCTCTCCGGACTTCGCTCACGTCTCATTGTCAGGGCGATTAAATTTAACAGATTTAGATGTAATATATTGATTTATAATTCATATTAAATTCTTCCCTTTTTTCTTAGGAATTTAATTTATTTTGTGCGCTTCCATTGGTATATATATATACTATATAAAAGTATATTTTTGTAAATAATTATATTTATATTTGTATATAGATATATAGGTAGCCTTATAGTATATTAATATATAGTATATTAATATATATATATATATATATTATATATTATATATATATATAAGTAGTATTATTAAGTAAGTAAAAGTGATTTATATGAGTATAAAGTTGATTTGAAGTGAGTGAGTGTGTATAAAGTATCACGATTTTTTGTTTGCGCCCCCCACGAAAAGAATGAATCTTCTTGGATACGCGACTGTATAAGGTGATTTGAGAGTATGTGATATTATATTTTATGCTAGTATATGATAGTTGATTTATTGATAGAGGTTATTATTATTTATATAGAGGTGAGAGTGATTTTAGAGTGATGGGTTCGAGAGTGGATCTTAATGTTTGATGTAGGGGGTGATATGTTGAGAGTGATTTACTGTAGAGTATTTATGCTTGATTTGATAGTGATTTGGGTGAGTGATTTCGAGAAGCTCAGATAGTTGAGAGTGATATGGGCTGAGACTCATGATAGTGAGAGTAGTTTATTGAGGAGTGATTTGGGCCGAGCTGATGGAAATTTGGTGTTGTGATTTGGGTCCAGAGTAGATAGTGAGGTAGTGATTATTTGGGGAGTAGTGAGTGATTTGGGAGTGATTTGAGATTGATTTGGAGTGATTTGGTCAGTGAGAATGGGATGATTTGAGAGGAGTGATTAGAGTGATCTTGTGAGAGTGATTTGGGAGTGTAGTGATTTGGGACCGTATTGGGGAGTGATTTCGAGAAGTGATTTGAGATGAAAGTATTTGTAGATAGGTTCATGCAAGGTATAGAGGAGGGCCAGAAGAGTGATTTGGAATGATTAAAGGTGCATTTTGAGATGTTGGATTTGGAGAGGGGCATTCTTGGGGGAGTAGAAGATATTTAGAGTGATCAGTTGAGGAAGAGAGTGATTTGAGAATGGTATTTGACGACGGGAATAGCCAGAGACTTAAGCCAGAAGATGGCAGGAAGTGAGTTTAGTGGCGCAGTAAATGGCCAAAAGAATGATTGGGGATAGGTAAGTAGCTGAAGGTGTTAAGATATGAATGCCTGGCCAGAAAGAAGACATAGAGTGATTTCTGAGTTGATTTGGGCGGCAGGAGAATATGACCAGTCTAGTGATTTAGTAGTTGATTTGAGAGTGATTTGGGGTGCAGAAGTAAGATTGCGCTAGGAGTATTATGGCCTAGATGGTGATGATGTAGGGAGATGTTCAGAAAGATGCAAGAAGATGGTCAGGAGAGATGAGTTGTCCACTTACTTATGAGATTCTCAGAAGGAGAGTGATTTGAATAATTGGAGAATTGGTATTTGACCGAAGTGACAGTTTAGGAGAGTGATTATGGCAGATGAATGAAGGAGGAGATGGAGTAATGGAAAAGAAGATGGCCAGGAGAGGCCGTGTTAGAAGTTTGGGGAATGGAACAGAGTAGGATTTTTTTTTATAGAGGGCCAGAAATTGCAAAAGGTGATTTGAGAGTGATTTGGAGTGATTTGGGAGTGGGGTGGAGTATTGAGGAGATTTTGAGATAAGTCGATGTTGGAGAGTAGTAGATGGATAGCGAGAAGAGTGATTTGATGGTCCAGAGATGAGTGATGTTTGCCGAGTGAGTGAGTGGTTTTGGGAATGGCCAAAATGGATTTTGAGAAGTGTTGAATTCAGGGTTGAATTTGCCGAATGAGGAGAATGGAGTGCAAATGTATAGTAGCAGGAGAGATGTGTTGGGATTGTGAGTAGTGAGTGTGAGAGATTGATGTTGACCATAGTAGATAAAGAATTGTATGATGGACTATGAGTGAAGAGGGAGATTGATTGAATCGAGAGTGATAGAGTATGTGTGGTGATGCAGTGCACTTAGTGATAGAGAGAGGGTGGATTAGGGGAAAGAAAGTGTGTAATCTCATGGGGGGAGGAGGAGTGGGCAAGAGGATGGGGTTGTAGAGATGAGTTTCCAGATGGAGAGGCAGTGGAGTCTGTGAGGATAGCCCAATGAGTGAGTATGAAGTGATTTGAGATGTTGGTATTCCATATATGATGGGTCCAAAGAGGTGGTAGTGTCTGAGAGGATGTAGTTGAGAATTGGCACTAGTAATGTTGGATGGACTCAAGGAAACTTATGAGTGGCCATGAGAAGTGTGAATTAGAGAATTATGTTTTGGAGCGTGATTGGAGTGGCAGGAGAGGATGAGATGATTTTATCAGAGAGTAGAGTTTGGAGTGGAGAGTGGTAAGGCGAGTGCAGAGTGATATGAAGGTGGATTTGATAGATGTGTAGGGACAGGTGATTATGGGGAGTGAAGTGGGATGGACAAAGGATGATTTGATGGTTCCAAGGAAGGTGATTTGATGCCTATGAAGGAGAAGTGATTGGGATGGAGCAGGGAGAGTGATTTGAGGGAAGATTGGATTTGACGCAAGTGGATTTTAAAGAAAGAGTTGAAATAAAAGCTTTTGTCTCTCTAATTTCTCTATTAGATTTCTGATTCTAGTGATGATTTCTCGAGAAATTTGTTCTTCTGGAGCCAGAATATTTGATAATGGAGTAGTTAAGGAACTTGATACTGTATATCCACTATCTGTCATTGAAACAGCTTCACTAAACTCTCCACTTTCAAATTAAATATGTGTGAATCATGCGTTGAGCCTGACCATCTCTAATCATAGTAAGGATGAATTTTAAAGATTTCGAGCTGATAAAATCTTTAACCTGCAACAAAACAATATGTGTTGTACCTTTACATATCCTTAACCTATTGAAAATTTAATTTCATCCCACTTTTTAAAATGGCTAACCCGTGTTCTAATAACAGTTGGCCTTCTAGTTTGAAATTCATCAACGAACTCCCCACCCTCAACTTCTTCAAATAATTCAATTAGTTCTTCCATATTCAAAAAGGTTTCTCAGAGTTTTTTGCTTCTAAATGAAGCCATATGAACATATAACCTTACAGAACTAATTTTACAAGAAGCTTAACCCGTGCATAGTGGTAGGTTAACTTTAACCATTGGTTAATGCTTAAACCATGTTGGGAAAACCCATTGACTGAAATTGGGCTTAAACTTAAAGTGGCCTTTAAAGTGCCTTAAAGAGATGAATTAACTTAAGAATTTCCTATATTCTGTAATATATTATGAAATGCCTAAAATTGACTAGTTTTATGAGACTGTTCCTGAGTTTCTTCACTGTTTATTTAAAATTTAAGTAATAACATTCATTTTTTTAAGAATAAATAAATAAAAAAAATATATAAATAAAAATTAATATGTAAATAAATAAGTAAATACATAAGGAAATGGAGAAGCAAATTCAAACGTAGTTATAAAATTAAGGATTCTTCTTCTTCTTCCTCTTGTTGTTGTTGTTGTTGTTGTTGTTGTTGTTGTTGTTGTTGTTGTTGTTGTTGTTGTTGTTGTTGTTGTTGTTGTTGTTGTTCTTCTTCTTCTTCTTCTTCTTCTTCTTCTTCTTCTTCTTCTTCTTCTTTTTTTCCTTCTTCTTCTTCTTCTTCTTCTTCTTCTTCTTCTTCAAAAACTATATCGTCTTCCTATTTCTGTTTAATTTTCTTTTTTTTTCTAATAACGGAGTCCTCCTTCAATTTTTTATTTTTTTAGGATTTTCTTTTATATAAACACTTTGAACTTCACCTTCAAATTATTATTATTATTATTATTATTATTATTATTATTATTATTATTATTATTATTATTATTATTATTATTATTATTATTATTATTATTATTATTATTATTATTACTGTAATTTATTACTAATATTATTATTCAATTTATAACGTGGATCATTAATATTAATGTTGACCATTAAAGGAAAGGGAACTTTTGGATGAGGCGTTTTATCGAGATCGTAGATGAGTATTATCGAATTAGTAGTTTCTTAAAAATGGTTTTTATAATTTTAATTATTAACTATCTTTCGAAATATAATTAGAGACATATGAAAAAAAGTATTTTCCCAATTATTTTTTTATTTTTGCGTGTCACCGGTTTCCTCGAGTCATATAAGTTAACATAGAAGGGATCTTTCAATATCGGAGCCCATTATAATTTATATCTTTATTAAAGGAAGAGGGAAACGTCAATTAGTTTAAGTAAGGTAAGTAGTTAGCAGCAGTAATTAGGTAGTAGCTGTTATTGTTGTAACTGAGCAATATTGGTAATTAAATAGAAGTATTTGTATCCTTAATAATAACATGAACATGAAAAATTAGCGACGGAGAGAAAAATAATATTTCTTCACTAAAATTTAGGAATGAATGATAATGAAAATTTGGAGCAGAGAAATAGGGATTGCGAATATTATATGATGCTGAGACGAAAATGCTTAAGGGTTAATTAAATGTAATTGAAGTGGAAGACAAAAGTGTGGTAGAAAATGTAGAGAAGTAGGGAATGAGGGAAGTCAGGAGTACTTAGGAGTTAAATTTTAACAAAGCAATTTTTATCTTTAATAGGGTTAGATAATGGAGAATTTCGCTGTTTAAATATTCAGCATTTGAGAGAGTATCTTCAAATGACTGCTAAAAGGATGAAGAAAACAACAAGAGCAACAACAACAACAACAACAGCAATGATACTACTACTACTACTATACTAACTACTTACTACTACTACTATAATAACTATACTACTAATACTACTAATATATAGACAATAAGATCAGTAGTATTTGGTAATATAGGTAATAATAATTATAATCATAATAATAATTAATAATAATAATAATAATAATAATATACTCATATCTGAAATAATAATAATGAATAATAATTAATGTATAATAATAAATAATAAATAATAAATTAAATATTAATATTATTAAAATTAAAAATAATAATAATAATAATAATAATAATAATAATAATAATAATAATAATAATAATAATAATAATAATAATAATAATAATAATTTCTCTTCCTCTACATCTTTTCTGAAGAAGGATATTCACCCATATCATTAAATTTCTTTCTTCCACCATTTCGGTATTTCCAGAAAATTGAGGCTCCTACAGAGTATAGACTTTTAAATCTTGGGTATAATTGGGTTCCTGAGTGTATGCCAGGGTTGCTAGATTTAGGAGGTAGCTAGGGTTGCTAGGGCTGCTAGCAGTGTCGTACCCGTGAATAAATTTCTCTTAATAGGATAAACATAATAGCGCATTTTAAATATATACCTCTATTATTTCATAAGGGCAAGTAAATGTTATGGGAGACTAAAACAGTTCTACAAAGAATTAGGATAAGAAAAAGAGAAAAAATAATTAATTTTTAATAAAATTATCGTATTTACTAAGAATTAAATAATTAAAAAATTATATTATAAATTATTTTGATGTCTAATAATCAATAATATAATAATAATAATATAATAAATATAATAATTAATGTCTCATATAATAATAGATAATAATAAATAATAATAATAATAATAATAATAATAATAATAATAATAATAATAATAATAATAATAATAATAATAATAATAATAATAATAATAATAATAATATTAAAAAAAAACTATAGGAACCGACTTCTTCTATGGCATGTTCCTTTTGAAACGCCCAATCCACTTTAAATACACTAATTAATAATAATAATAATAATAATAATATAATAATAATAATAATAATAATAATAATAATAATAATAATAATAATAATAATAATAATAATAATAATAATAATAATAAATTATATTTTATTAAAGCTAGTAATAATCATAAGCAGGCTGTTCCGCCCTTTCCATAATTCCTCTCTGCATTCTATTGTACTCCCATGGATAATTCTTTTGCATCTTTCTCAAGAATTTATTAACTTGGACTGTTCTTCTTTGTTTTGAACAGATAATTCTAACACAGGTACACCTGAAAGAATTCTTTCAGCCAAAACCTTCAGGAATAACAGAGGATTAATGAAGCAAGGACTCGACAGTTACTGGATTAACTATATATTTTGGTTTATATTTATTTGTATTATCTTATTTATTATTGTTTTATTATTATCAGGACAATTATTTTATCTTTAGAATTGAACAATATTTTACTATAAATGTATGTTTTAATTAAGTTATGTAATTATTATGTTGGACACCTACATTCGAGGTTTTCAAGATAAGATATTTTAGATATGGTTGAAAATGGGCAACTTCTAATGAAAAAGAAGAAATACGTCATTAAACATGATTAAAACAGTAATTAAGGAAAATTTCGATTAAACGATACCATAGAAGTAACTTACATTTATTGAATTAGAAATAAGATTTGCAAATTAGTAGGTACAAACATCAACAACAACCAACAAACAAACAATCAATAACACAACAAACAAACGAACAAAACGAACAAACAACAACAATACAACAGAAACAAGATATTTATGACAACTTAGTACTTACTGTTGTAATAGTTAATATATTAATAATTTGGTACTATTAACTTCAAATTCCTGGCATTAAGAAAACAGATATTAAAACTAATAACATCTAAAGTAATTAGAATTTTTTGATTAAATAATGTTTTTGAAGGCATTG